>JAAAKO020007446.1:0-19139 GCA_010015015.2 Bolitophila cinerea | reverse complement strand
GAGGATCATCATTTTTAGGGACACAATATTTTTTTTCTAATTCGGTTTCTTTCGATTTGTTGAATTCCGATTGGCCGACAATCAGTGAACCTTTATTTTAGAGCTCCCTCCCAATTGAATAAAATTGAGGTTGTTCTTATAGCAAAATAAAAAAATCTTAATGGGCTAGGCATCCTCTACTACTACTACATCCCCAAAAAGCACTAAAGGAAAGATTCGCCGTTTGTCGGCCAATCGTTATTCGGTGATTTTTTATTAGGTCGATTTTCAATTATTTGGGAGACAAAATTGTATTTATCTGGGAATCGCTAAAGTCGTAGCCCTATTTTAAAGAGTAAATGTACTCTTTTGGAGCACTTAAAAAATGTATGTTATTGTAATTTACAAGGAAAGTACTTTTTATATATTAAAATAGAATATTTAAAATTAAGTTTTTCATTATTGAAATATATAAAGAAATAATAGAAACTAAAAAATTCAATGATTTAAAGTTTTAGGCATGTTTTTCTTCAATTTTATCCTCGGAAATTAGAACGTTAATGGATCCAAAATATTTTATCGGTGTGATTATGATTTCGATTTCGTATATTTCAAGCAATGCAAAAATGGATTTCAAGCAATTTTAGAAAATTTTAGGAACCGTCCCAAATAACAAATTAAAGCATGATTTGAATTTTACAGCTTGTCGAGCAATTTCCAGCTCTAATTGGAGCTCTATGGCAATCATGATAAAAGTTATGTATGAGAACAAGTTTTAAGCAATTTTCAATCATGATAGCTCCAAATGTTTAATTGAGATTTTTTTTTTTTCGTATTGAAACTTTAAAGTAAAAAGCTATTTAATTTTAATGATAACAGTAATACATTCATTAGTAAAAAGGTTTTCGATTTTTTTAAACGACTTAATATTAATATTATCTCATAGCTCGTAATAATTAATTTGTATATTGCATACGAACCTATTAAAATTTAAATAATGCGCGAATTTGAATGTCAATACCGCACCATCTATTGACGAATCACTGTACTACAAACTTATCGTTTCACTTTTTTGAAGCTTAAAAAAATAAAAATTTAAAAATAGTTTTAGGTATGTTTTTCTTCAATTTTAGCCATGGAAAATAGAAAGAGCCATCATGATTTTGAATTCGATTTCGTTTAGTTCAAGCAATGCAAAAACTTCTTTTAGGCAATTTTAGAAAATTCCAAATAACAAATTAAATCATGATTTTGAATTTTACAGCTTGTCGACCAATTTGTAGCTCTAATGGAGCTCTATGGCAACTCATCATGTTTATCATCAGTGATGTATGAGAACACAATTTAAAGCAATCATGATCGCTCCAAATGTTTAATTGAGATTATTATTTAATCATGATCGCTCCAAGTGGTTAATTGAGATTATAATTTTTTTCGTATTGAAACTTTAAAGTACTAAGCTACAATTTTATTTTAATGATAACAAGAATACATTCTTTTTCTTTTTTCTAATGGACTTAATATTAATATTATTTTCTAGCTCGTAATAATTATTTTTTATTTGACATACAAACCTATTAAAATTTAAATAATGCGCGAATTCGAATGCCAATACCGCGCCACCTATTGACGAATCACTGCACTACGAACTTATCGTTTCACGTCGGGCAACACTACGATAATTATAATTACGTTTTATGACAGCTCTCAAATCTCAAATGTGTGTTTTAAAATGGCGTCGAAAAGTATTTAATGTCACAACAATCGCCTGAATTTATCATTATTCTACCGTCTACAACTGGATTTGTATCCTGTGAACCTTCTGAAGCAAGCAGCTAATTTAGTTTATACGGTTCGTAATCTACGTTACCCTTGAAATTTTTTAGTTTAACAATTGTATACCATTTAAAGGTAAATAACCTCAAAAAAAACTGTCGCGATGCCAAAGTACTACTGTGACTATTGTGACACCTATCTGACCCATGATTCCCCGAGTGTACGGAAAACGCACTGTACCGGTCGCAAGCACCGGGACAACGTAAAGTTCTACTATCAGAAGTGGATGGAGGAGCAGGCACAGCATCTGATCGATGCCACCACAGCTGCATTCAAAGCCGGAAAGATCGCGCAGAATCCGTTTGCGGCGCCTCCGCCGAAGGTCGGTGCACAGATTCCACCGCCACAAATGGGTGGGCCGCCACCACGACCCGGCA
This sequence comes from Bolitophila cinerea, assembly GCA_010015015.2. Classification (NCBI taxonomy): domain Eukaryota; kingdom Metazoa; phylum Arthropoda; class Insecta; order Diptera; family Mycetophilidae; genus Bolitophila; species Bolitophila cinerea. The sequence goes on along the minus strand of JAAAKO020007446.1, from coordinate 16,947 downwards.
TGATGCCGCCGGGCATGCCACCGATGATGATGGGACCACACGGACCGATGCCACCAATGATGGGCATGCGACCGCCTCCGATGATGGGCATGGGCCAGATGATGGGACCACCGCCCGGCATGGGTGGACCGATGGGCATGCGACCCGGCATGGGTCCACCGATGAAACAGAATTAATTTTAATTACAAATCCTTTGTAATGCTTAAATTTAACTGCTCTTTTTTAAACGAATATACAGATTATTATTGTATATAACTAAATACCAGTGTTTATTATTTAAATTGTGTCAAGTGAATAGGAAAATGTCTTACCCGTTATTCGAAGAAATACACCTAAAGTTCCCCATCATCAAAACAACAAGAAAAAAACGTTGTTTTTTTAAATATTGTATCGTGTAATATATTATAATATTTGAATAACCAAAATAACCGACTTACAATTTAAATTTTTAAATATAAAATTTTTATAGAAAAACTACAATAAATAGAAATGCATTGAAATTAAATGTTTTTAAATAGACTGAAACAGCGAATCACTAATACTATAAAGATTACCATCGAAATGCGATCCAGAAAATTCGCTCGATTTACATTAGAACAAAAACAACGCAGCAGAAAATTAAAACTAGTAATTACTTTTTATATAATGCGTGTAGAGTAGTATACATAAATTAAACAACAATAAATTAAATTCAGACTTGTAAATTTTAAACTAAATGCGAAATGCGTAGATTTTTGTTAATTTGACAATATTAATCGAACGTATTTTTTAGTATATACTTATGTTTTTTGTTTTTAAATAGTATATAATTAATTGTTTTTTGTTCCGTGTGTGTTATTGCTTAATATTTGTAAATGTTTTGAGTTCCTCTTAACAAATAAGTTCTTAAATATTAGTATATATTTATAATTAGTTGCCGCGTTTTTGGGTGTCCATCAGGCGATGGGGGAGATATATTATTAAGTGGAGGGTTTGTGGTGCCTGTTTAATTAATAGACTTTTATGGCAGTGTGATGTGTTTTACAGTTAGTTTTTGTAAAAAAGTGAGTTTAATTAGTAGTTTTTTTAGGGAAGGATTATTGAACACAAAAATATTCTGCGTGTATGTATGTGTCGGTCACCGGGGGGTCGGGGGCGTTGAGAATACTGTATATATTCTTGATTCTCTTTGATTTATTTGTATAAACTGATATAACAATAAGGCATTTTACAGGTTTTGTATTTAAACAAACACTAAATATTCTCCAAAAATGAATAGTGTTCTTGTTACAAAGAAATGTCGTTTGGCAATTTGTTGTTTACATATAAATATCGTTTATGAATGTGTTATCTTAGCATATATTATTTGTGTGTATATAAATTAATATAATATTAGTAAACAAATACAATAACGTTAATATATTATTATTATATTATATTATGTTGATTTCGATTTTGTTATAAATTATTAATAATACTATTGTATCTGTGTGTGTTGTTGAATTCGTAATGTTGCTTGAGGATTTGTTTTGTAGTTGGGGTGTGAACGACCCTGTTTTTCGGATTTATATTATTATTACTAGGCACTGGAAATAAAACAAATATTATAATAATAATAAAATATATAAATAATGGCATTATATACTAAATATATACAATTTAATGGAACCTTCTGAAAATGTGAAGACCTCCTCTCACTATAAGCGCAACATTGACATTGGGGCTGTCCGAAAAAAGCACTGCACGGCGGACGGAACAACGCATAATGTTCTCGAAGCTATTCTTAAGCAACTCGCATCTATTTTAAACAAAGCTCTATAGTTTTGAGACTATGCGCGCACTCTACCTCGATCCTTGTATCTGTCTAGGGAGTGCTCTCTCGCAGTCTTCAAAACACCAATAACCTATAAACAGTACATATTAAATTCACAGAGCCGTTTCCAGGGATGGCGAGACGGACGAAGCACGATGTGCTGCCGCTGCAGCTGCCTCACTACAATCCGGCATCGTTGAATGCATTGAATTGAACGAGTTCAGCTTCGGCAGGGCAGTGCGTGTTGGTGAGATGCCTGTGTAGTGACCGTTCTTGAACTGTGCCGATCGTATGGGTGGCTGCGGGGCTGAGCCGGCGGTCAGGAACTGCGAGCGTGCCTGCAACAGTTGAGCGCGTGACATGCCACACGTGTCGGCCAATTTGACGACACCAGGAGTGCGTTCGCTTTTCATGAAGTTATTTTCTTCGGACTGTAGAAAGATGTTAGACACATGGTCAAGACGCTCTTCGATAACGAGCTTCTCAGGTGCTGCCGGTGCGCTTGTACGTTTAGCAGCAGCGAGCGCAGCGTTTCGTTCGGCTGAATTGTTCGGGCTGGAATCCTCCTCGCTGTTCACCTCTGGAATGGCCGTTGACATTACGTCTGTGCGATATTTGTTGAACTTCCAGGCAGATCGAGGAGACATGTGCTTTACGTTGTTGCCAACCGTCTTACTGGGAGATCCGAAGTTTCCCTGACGCAGCATACGTCGATTTGCAAATGTCTTCGGGGATCCACTTAGGTCTAGGATGTTCATGCTGTTGTTTAGCAGTACTGCAGCTGGGGCGGCCACGCGAGCTGCGTCCCGAGCCATTTTGAGCTGTTCTACAGCTGATGGTTTAGCTGCTGGCGTCTTGCCGGCCTTTGAGAGTAGCAACTTCTTGAAATCCATAAGACTAGTTTTCGGCGTTCCAAGGCGATCGGCACACGTTTGCGATAGATCGTTTGCCTCGAGGTGACGTCCGGATTGTGGCTCTAGAATACCGCGTGGCGTTGAACGGCCTGAACTGATCGGAGAGCTACCGTTCGAGTGAAGGGCACCCTCACGAATGTACAGTTTATTTCGGAGGTCATCGGCTAGTGATGTTGATGATCTTGAGGCGATCTCATCGATTTTGGACGGTGTTGATGTTTTGAAGGCGCCGCCGGTGTTTCGGGGATCGATCGGTGAAATACGATGCTGCGTCGTCGTTGCGGGTGCGTCTTCGTTGCTGATGTCACCGGCGGAGGTGCTGTTGCTGACCTTTGTAACGGGTGAGAAGAACGTAGCGAATCCAGTGGCAGTGGGTCGTAGATCTGCGGGCGTGGGTCGTGTGCGAAGTTTATTTGGCGTGGAGTACAGTTCTTCGAGTGGCCTAAACGAAGAGGTAGCTGATGGGGTTACGCTAGAATCGTCCCGGAGCGTAATCTGCGATGATGCGTTAGCTGGTTTGCGTGTTTGAAGTGTCCAGTAAACGTTGTTGTTGCGCTGAAATGGGCTCGGCTGATCGGTGACGTTTTGTTGCGAAGTCACAGGAACCACTGGATTCTGATAGCCAGCGTAGCCGGCCGGATGTCGTGGCAGTGTTGATGAGCTGAAGGTGTGCTGTTTCGGAGTCGGGCCACAGTAGTCCACCTGATCACGGGCGAAACGTTGATAGTCTGTGAACATGAAGAAAAAATCAGTAAAATCTAAATTCAAAATTGAAACTCTGTAAAACAGAATAATATATAGAATATGGAAGACGATATATCGAGAACAGGATAGTGAGGATTTAGAGAGGAGTAGGGAAAAAAGTGTGTGTCAGTCATAGTGCAAAAAAAGCGGCGCAGAGTTTGTTAGTATAAAAAAACATTTAAATTGTAAATAAATTGTGCAATTCTCACCTGAGTGCGGACGTACTTAACCATAGATGAGATTGGGCGTGACTTTTACCTTAAATTTTAACACACAAACGGTGCAAGACTCAAACGTATTCTACTAAACATAAACACATGCCTCGTCATCGCAGCATATAAAGCCACCCTTTAGAAAGCTTGCGATTTGTAGGTGGATTATCGATTTAATATTGTCGAGGGGGTAAACATGCATTTTGGATAATCAAATCAATAGTTGATGTTTGGATTGGTTAGAAAGTTGGCCTGATTTTGATTCCCATATAAATACTTATATGTTTTATATTTTACACCTATATATTATGTACTCACCGCAATTCATTGGAGCGAAATGAAAGGGTTTCCAATATGGAAGTGTACGTTAAAAACTTAAACATCCTCCTATCTCTTTTATAATTAAAAATGATACAAAAACATAAACAAAAATAATGAAAATAAACTGTCCGTTGACATTGTGATCTACCGGGTGCGTCAGTTAGTTTTGATTTGGACGGATTTGAGATATATTATTTAGTGTTGCCCGATTTAATTTAAAAATATTAAGAAAAAGATTAAATTCATTTAAATCCAATAAATTTAATTTGAACTTTAAATTCAAATAAAAAAAAGTAAATTCAAAAATTGATTAATTTTCAGTATATTTGAGCACGTTTAATATCTATTGATCTATTGATCCGAACTAAATCCGGCTCGAAGGACCAAAACAAATGATCAAAATCCTCAAAAAACGTTACTTTTTCCTAGTTTGTTTTTCTTTCTATTGTTTTAGGGATCACACATGGTCTGCAGTTTGCAAAGAAATAAAAGTTTTCTAAGAATGATGTAATTCTAAATATGGTTAGAATGAGATTTTCTTCCATAAACTTTTTGTCGACAATTGTATTTGTTGTATATCAAAAATATGTTATCATTTTGTCTTCAAATTTGATTAATACATTTTCGTTGATTATTACATTTATTATTTAAGTATATTTAAAATAAATAACTTACCTTTTTGTCTGCATTCCGATTTAAATATTGTTATGTACATATTTTAGGGATATTAGGTGCAAGAAATGTGCTTTTTGTGTGCAAGTGTTTATTATATACAATTTTTTTATTTACACGACAATTTATAGTTTAAACCCAAGTAACATAACCTAAAAAAAAAAATCAAAAATAGCATGCAATCAGGTTTAAAAGATAAAAAATCAAAGGAATTAGTTTTTAATGAGCTTATATCGTAGTATGGATGGTGTGTGTCACAATTTTGTTCGCCATTATTTTAAAACTCTATGCTGATTTTCGTATTTATAGATTTGAACTTCGATATAGCCAAAATCAACACACATCTACCTTTTAATCCATTAAAAATATATATATACAAAACCATAAAAAATAACATGCAAAAACAAACACAAACGGCCAATGGATTAATTTGGTTAAACAGTTTAATCGCCAAACGTAAAATAAATATATACAATTTAACCTAAAAATGATATATTTTCTGTCTGAGTATATGTACGCGTTTTTACTATATAATATTAAATAAAACAAATAAACTAAAAAGTCTCTATGCACGAACCAATAATAAAAATATAAACATATAAACAAATAATGTGTGTAAAGTAGAGGGTAGAATATATAGGTAACAAATCTGGCAAAAACAAGTGTGTGTAACAGGTTCTGGGAAATTGTGCAACGCGCGGCATTCATCTTTGAATGTTTATGTATTTATATATAAATATAATTATACTCTTTTGTGTGTATATACTTAAGTGCTAACCGTGTGTAAACATTATATACAATAAAAACTCGTTAAAAACCGCTCCAAAGCTTTTTGTATATACTGTGTGCGCATTGGGGTTATGTGATTAAATCATGTGTACTCCAAGGGGACGTGGTTTTGGTTCGGTGGATGCGGGATGGAATGCTTTCATTTTCACCTTTAGTGTATTATGTGTGTGAGGGAATTTGTGTGAGAGTATATATATATATATATTTGTGCAATTATATGTGCAAGTGAGATTGTGCAACAATTTGAGCGTGCGGTAAAGGGTTAAAAGAGCGCGTATGTGTTTTGAAAGTATCTGTTTCCCTTGAGAGTGAAGCTATTTAATATTAAGTGATTTAATTATAAACTATATATATATATTTATACAGTCTTACATTGCAAGGGTGTTTCAATATAATAACTGACTGTTTATTTTTAATGTTGCGACATTTTGCTGTAGTGTCAATTTTTTTTTTTTTTTTATTTAACAAATTACTTTTAAAAATATATGAATATTTATAAATATAACAATAAGATAATTGTTCAATGACATATCCAAATTGTAGTTCTATGTTGACATTAATACCGACATCGAACGTGCAATACTATTTAACCGCATTAAACGCACTCCAGATGTGTGACATTGGACGTATGATCTTGAATATCGGCAGTTATATTTAAAACCATTTAGTAACGAGTTTTTGAATACTAACACTAAAATTAAAAACTATTTAATGGCGAAACATCCCCTTCCACCAGATGGACAGATAAAGAATTTTACCGCAGGGTCAAAATAATTAAAAAAATAATTAGAAATCAAATTTTATTTGTAGTACCATCAAAATATAGCAGACAATTTATCTTTGAAACACCCTCTATTTTAGTTATTTACAAGGGTTCTGTATACGCGATCATACGGAGGGAATGTTGTGAGGATCTCAAGTACCTATACGAACCTACCAAATATCGGTAGAAGAATTCAGATTAAAGCCACTAAAGCTCAGCACACGAGCGCGATGCTTCTGACTGTCGCCCGGAATCGTAACCTTATTCGGGGACACCGTGTAAAACGAAAGTGGTGGCCCACAGCGTTTTGTCGGGCGTGCAAACGACTCATTGTCCGAATCAAAGAACTCATCGCTAGAGTCCACATTCTCGATGGATTCGCTCTTCAGATATGAACTGTCCCCGAATGCCACCGCATTGCTGATGTTGTCCCCGAACGGAGACGTCGTGCGAGACAACGAGAACTCGTTCATAAGTTTCTCAAACGACTTGGCCAGCGTCTTGCACTCTGGGGTACCGCTGATGCTCGAAGGCAAAACATTAGTATTATGTGTAGTACTACTACAACGACCCAGTGTGCAACTGCTGGTGTTACCCACTCCCATTGCATCATCATCATTTCCGCCGAGCGCGAGCGTCTTATGTTCGCATTGCAATGTAAAGAAAGTCGGTGAACTGCGTTGTTGTTGTTGGAATGCGGTAGTGAAGCTTTTCGTGCGAGCATGAACTTTACTTAGGGTGGCTGCGGCAGCAAGGGTGGAACGGTGGATGCTATCGATTTTAGTCGCGCTGAGCTTCTGCTGATGCTGCTGCTGCGAAGAGGCGGGAAAAGCGCAGTTTGGCCGTTTGACACTACCACCTTCACTACCACCACCACCACCCCCACAACGAACCCCAGCAGCAGCATTATTATTGCCACCAGGGGATGCCGCCGTTGTTGGGGGGTACTCGTCGTCGACGTATTCGCTTTCGCTTGCCACAGCAGCCAGTGTTAATACTGTTGAATTGGCCAGCTTATAGCTATTGCTACGTTTCACTTTGCGCTCTGCATTGGGATCACGATTTTCTTCAGCCACAACGGAAATGCTGATGCGTCTTTGCGAAGAGGGTGATTTCTGTTTCTTACACTTGAGCGGAACAGGAGGAGGATAATAGGAACGGGATTGATGGGGAATAGTATTTACAGATTTCTTGTGGGTTATGACCTTACCTTCTTGTGATGGTTTCGATAAAATCTCCGATGTGCTAGAACAAACGGAAGAGTTGATGTTGCCGCCTCCTTTTCCGCCTTGGACATTTACGTAGGCACCTCTGTACACACTGCCCGCCATTTCGTTGGTTTCAGCAGTAGTGCTGCTGCTGATAGGTACGACGACACTGATGTCCTGTGTGGATGGATTTGGGGCACCGGATGCTGTAACTGTGGCCACGGGCATTCGTACCACTTCAGTGATGTTTGCGTTATCCGCACGAATTACGAACTTATCCGCTTGCTGAGGAGTTTTTGTGATACTATCGATGACGATGGGTCTGTGGAGGCTCTGCGAGATCACTGGACGCACAACACTTGGCTTTCGATTAGACACACCACCAACGATGAGCGGACGATACTGCGGAGGAGCACTTGCAGCTGAAGTAGCCAGCACTGATGTGCTGCTGATGGTCGACTGAAGCGGAATGACCGATTTCGGTGTACTTGGCACGAGAAGGTCTTTGACACATGGGCCCGGAGCGAATGTAGTGTGTGCACCCTTGCGCCGTTTCAAACTATCTGAACTGAACACAACCTTGCCGTGTGCATCCAATGTGACACGCGCACCCTTCTTATTTTGTGCTGCTGTTGTCGTCCCCTCTTCACCAGAGTCGGCCAACGCATTCGCAGCGTTGTTGTTTCTATTGATTTTCCCATTCCCTGTGGCGGCATCTGCGTCTGCGTCGTCGTCGTCATCATCACCACACGGTGAACTACCGCTGCTCGACAACAGATTGCTCTCGCAGCGTATGTTGGACGGCAGTTCGTTCAGTGAAACGTATTCGGTTTCTTCGTTGAGATTACCCGATAGCACAGTGGCTAGATTACGTTTTAGCATGTCGTTGGAATAATAGAGGCCAGACTGTTTTTTCTGTTGGTTATTATTTTTGACGTCCGAAATGGTGACGTATTCACCGGCATCGTCGTAAATTGGTTCGTCGTTGCGATTCCCTGTTACAGTAGCAGCAGAAGGAATGTGAACGTCCTTGTGTGGTGACTTTTTTAAATGCGGAAGGACTCCACGCAGGCGTCCGAATAGTGGTATTAGGGTGGCTTTCTTAAAGTGCTGCACGTCTTTCTTGAACTCACTGTGCTGCTTGATGGGTTTCTCTTGAATTGTAGCATATCCAGTGTTTTTGTTTATGTTCAGTAGAACCGGATGTCCGTTGGACTTCGCTGCCATCGCTCTATCCTGCGAAGCGTCACGTACTGGACTCGCAAGACGTTCACGTTTTGAGGCGGGTTGCTCTTCTTTGCTGATGGTGTTTACTGCGTGCGGCGTCTCTTCGTCATCACTGTTCGTCGGTGTTATTACGCACAGTGATGGGATACGACTCGAATTTATGGTGGTCTTGATACGTATCCTTTCGACGCGTTCCACACCCTCTAGGTCAGAGCTCTCCGAGTACTCGAACTCAGAGTTACTGCGAACGCCAAGCGTTGGACTGGCAGTGGAGTTCGTTTCGATCGGTGATGAGCTCGTATTGTTACCACTGTCCGGTGACTCGAGCCTCGACAACGTTTGTCCGTGTACCGATGAGGATTCCTTCTTCAATAGCACTCCATTTCGTTTGATGGTTCCAGTACGTTCTAGCGTACTGCCCACGGTACTGCTGGAATAGCTTCGCTCTAGTGTACTGTTGCTAGTCGTGCTATTGCTTCGGTTGAGCTTAGTCAATGAGCTCTTGCGCTCCGGAACAGCTGGATAGTTCATCAGGCACTTGTCACTGCTGGCTGCCATTAGAGTGGTACACACTGTACCAGCTGAGCTGGCAGTCGTTGACGTGGAACCCTTTCCGAAGAGTTCGTACTCATTCTCAGCAGACATAATCGTTTTATTACTAGTGCTTCCAAAAGAGTTTGTGCTGGACAATGCTGAGGATGTGTGCAATGGTGTTACTGGCTCTTCTTCTTTCAGTGTCTTCAAACCAGAGTCCACATGAAACGAGGTGTAGTATCCTTCGGTATCACACGAATACGCCGAGCTGGTCTCATCGTCGTACGTGTACGAATCATGTACCTGAATATCCGGTGTGACAGTACCCTCACTGGTGACACTACTCGATGCGGACGTATTAAAGAATCGCCTGCGACTTATAATCGAACTGGGCGGACCACTGCCCAGCAGATGACTGTGATTCAACGATGACGACGATGCACTTGACTTTGGCTGAGCCGTAATCTCACTGCCGATGGACGTGCGTCCCGATTCAGAGCTAGCACTCCAGTTACCGCTGGACGAGTTCGGCTCATCTTTGTAGCCGAGCTCACAGCGACGCTGACGACGAATGGCTGAGGATTCACGTAGCTTAACCGGATGTATAGAGGCTGGCAACGTGGACGACTGGGACGACTGGGACGTTATGGTTAGACTCTTCTCGGACGAGGAGTACGAGGGCTTTCGTTCGTGCGAAAGCTTTCGCTCCTTCTCCATGAATTTACGCTTGTTCTTGCTGATTACGGTTTCGTAGACATTGATGTCGTCAAGGTCAGAAACGCGATCGCGAGCAGAGGATTCATGGTGTTTACTGTTGCTACTACTACGGCTGTGGCTGGCTGGTGGCTCATCCACGGAGCCGCCGGCATTACGGTTCATTAGTCGAAGTCGATTGCGACCCCACTGTTTCAGGGTGTTAAAGTGCGAGAGGCGCGTTAACGTTTTGACGGCCTCCGTGGTGGGCGAGTCCTTTTTCAGGATATCATTGGATTTGCTGCGCGGTACCATCACCGCTGATGCACTGGTGCTGGCGCCCTCTCCGGTGGAGACCGGCGATTCGGTCGGTTCGATGTCCCTGTGTTGTTGTAAAAATAATTATATTTGTGTGTTTTTTTGTGAATGAATGATAATAAATGAATTATACAGAATTAAAAAAATGCGCTGCTCTTGAAAGCTGTGCGGAAGTTGAGAGTATTTGAAATGGATTTAAATTCGGTAAATAATTGAATTACTAGAAAAAATTAATAAAACGGTGTGCGTGTAAATGAGTTTAAAATATGAACAAATTCGGGGAGTGCATTAATTCACGATTGCCGTAAAATAATTACTAAATGGTATTTTACAAATTTTACATAATATAATTTTCACGCGCAATTATGTAGATATATTTATATATGTGTATTTGTGTGTGTATTTGTACGTGTGAATCTGTCTGGCTGGTGTATACGAGAATTACATTTATGTGTTCAATTTAAAAAAAGGTCAGACTATTTTCAATTTGTGGATGAACTGCATTTTCATAACGAGAGAAACACTCAAAATTGGTATTATACACAAAAAAATAAATCGAAAAATTTTGATTAGTCAAATCACACACATAAAATCCGCATGCATATTGCTGAATTCTGTTTAGATTTTGTTAAAATATACATATGGGACAGGCAAAAACAAAATTAAAATTATTAAAATGGTCAACTGATGTGTGGCGGAGGTGGTGTCGCGCTGGGTTATTGGTTGGTTTTGTTATCTGATATTTATAAAGTGAACCAAGAAAAAAATGGAACAAAAAATACATTTAAATTGTACCAACAAAAAAGGTTCAATATTTTTTTATTGATTTACGTTCTCCCTTTAATATCCGCACTTCGCGACTGACTAAACCATTTATAAAATTGGCGGGAAAACAACAAGTCTGCATAAATAATTCATGCCGCACGCATTGTAATAATAATATAGGTACATTATCAAAATCTCGCTGGAAGAAATTAGATTAAATATTTAACGTAAACACAATTGAATTGGTATGGAAAGAAAGTTTATCGAGGGACACTATAATGAAGGTATTATACAAAACGCGTGGTGTGCCAGAGATAGGGCAACGAGCGAAGTTCTCGCGCGCTCAGTGTTGCGTATTTATCGCTTGGCGTCCTTGATTAATTGCGCACGAGCCCCTCGGAAGTATCATTGCAGAGAACGGGGAGACCTGCTGGGGTTGTATTCGCGTGCTCGCCCCGCACACAAAAAAATCGAAAAGAATTTCCGAGCCATTTGCCGAACGGCGGAGGTTATAGCCAACCCTCGCCTATTTAATATAAGTTACCAGAATTCGTAGAAAACGTCGGAAATGAGTATAATATAAAGTTTTTCGTTTTGTTCTTCTGGGGGGACTGTGTGCTTTACGGTGGTTGCGCATATACACTATAAAAATAAATATATGTGCTATATTGTACACACACGTGGTTATGTCGTTCGGTCACCACCAGACAATTGTTTCGTGTCAAGTCAATATTTGGTTTTCCTTTTCTGTTTGAGCGATAAACACAAACGGAACTTTTTTATATTTTATCCCAAAATTCCAATGCTTTTATTTTAATTATTTTTTGTGTGGTAAAAAAAGAATACGTTTTTATAAACGAATGATAAATTTAGAATAATTAAATTATTAACACAAATGAAATGATACAACACTCATAAGTAATTATATCTCTAATTAAACACAAAAAACCCCACTAAAACTACTCCATAAAACAAAACCAAAAACATAACAGAAAAACTCAATTTTTTGGAAAACTACTTCGATAACAAAACCAACAACAATTTTAATATCTCTCCACATCAGGATAGACAGGCACGAAAACGTACGCAAATACGCACACACACACACACAAACAGATTGACACATTTTCCGGGGCACGCACAATTTCAATTTCCTATGTATATACGCGTAAAATTAAAGCACATACCGTTTCACAGCCTCTTCGATTTCCTTGTGATCGGTGCCAGCGATCGTGTTTCGACGCTTTCCACGCGGTTTTCGTGATCGCGAGCGCCGTTTTACCGTTTGCACGTCTTCGTCCAGATTATTCTGCTCCCCAATGCCCAGCATTGGCACGTGCAGCATGGACTTGCGTGCGGTGCACATGCGCTTGAAGCGCTGCCCGGACGTGTCGACCTTGATCAGTTCGGCTGGGAATCTGCAGATTTTATTTTGAAATTTATAAATATTCTTTTATTTCCTTATTTATAATTTGTAGGTCACCTTAATGCAATGGTCTGACACTGTTCCTCGGGCGACGGTAATCTGTGATCCAGTGGCATATCAGTGGACACCTCTGTCGTTCTGCTCAGTACGGTCGAGTCATCGGTGACGTCCGTGGAGCGCGTCGTTGTGTTGTTGATTAGCGTGGAGTTATTCTGTGAATTGTAGCCCACTCTTGTTATACAGTCTGGGGTCACGGTTATATCACCAATGGCCTCGTTTGAGGTCCACTTGCGGAGTTCTTCGACAGCCGCAGGCTAAATAAAAGAAAGAGGAAATATGTATTAGTTTACTGTCAAGTTCAAGTATCAGCAAATTAGCTTATCGTTAAATATGTAGAATTCTAAATAATTTAAATATAGATATAAAAGTATTCCAATTAATATTTTACCAGAACTTCTTAGGTCTTTGCAAAGAAATACATCAATTTTTTTATTTTTTATTTTATAACTGCCAAAATTTAACTGCTCAAATTGATGGCCCCAAATTTTCCAGATAGGAAATTTAAACATAATGATTTTTTTGTCTTTTTCACCTAATTCCTGGACTAAAAACTGACTTTCTATTCGAATCGTTCTTTATATGAGATTTGAGAAATGTTTTTTTGACCGTTTTTTAAATAACTGATATTTTTCCGCACAGTCCTTAAACCAAATATGATTTTTCAACTTGAATCGGTATTTTTCTAAGGATCTTGATAATGGATCTTTTTCCGTGAATTTTGATTTGACATGCTCTCTCACATCCACAACGTTCTTCTCCTCCTTTAGCCTCTGTGACTATTTCTTGATAATAAACCAAAAAATGGCCCGGTAGAAAAAGATTTAGCTGCAACAATGCGGACATCGCTGAAACTCAAATCCCTATTTTGAGGATCTTGATCAATGTTGTAACTTGGAAGAGATCAAGAAATTGGGGAAAACTTTTCTTTAACCAAAAAAAAAGGTCGATCTCTAAAAAGTTACTGAGTTTATCATAACACCAGTATAATATTGATGATTGCGTATTGAAGAATTAAACCAATCAAAAAATAAAGAAAACTCTTAGTGCAAATCACTAAGAATCTCCAGCATCCTTTTACATTTCTAAAAAATATATTTTTGTACATGTTTTCATTAAACATACAAATTGAAAATCTTATTTTGATCTCATATAAAAACTAGATAACCAGTTCAGACCGGTCTTTTTGTTTCGAAAAGGCCAATTTGACGGATTTGAGATCAAAACCTTCATAATATTCGTAAACCACCAAAACTAAAAACAATTCAAAATACCTAAAAACTCTCCGAAACAAAGTACTTCCAAGAAGTAAAATCCTTAATATAAAACAGAGAGTATTAAAAATAAAAAAATATATAAACCACAATAAATCCCAAAACATTGTTTTAAAGAGCCAATAACAAAAACCTTTAAACCTTTTAATTTCACACCAAAAACTTATACCAAAAAGCTCAAGATCTAACAGAAACAAATGAAACACGAATCAAAATCTAGGATAAAGAATAGTAAATTAAAGCGGTAGTGGACTATGATAAGTCCACCACCGCTTTAATTTACTCTCATCTTCAACATCATTTTTAGAAGTTTGGAAATTTATCAATTATTGGATGTTTTTTGTTTTTTATACCAATCGCAATTTTTTGCCTACCAACGATAACTTTGGTATATCATTGTGTAAGCTACCAAAATTGGAAGTTTTCTTATAACCAATTCATAAATTGTCAATAGTATACTGTTTTCTATTGACAGCAAATGGTCGTTAAACTTGATTATGTTTTTTTTTATAGATATAGAGATATTTATATATATTGTGATGAAAATTGGACCTTTTAATATTGATAGATCTACTACACTAAAACATCGCAAAACTGTTTTTTTATGTTTAAAAACGTTTCACCAATTGGACAAACACCAAATGTCGGTACCAACCTGAAGAAGAATAATATTAAAATGGACCCCCTCATTTTAGGTTTGAATGTCAAAAATAAATGATGTATCTTTAGATAAAGTAAATTTATTTGTTTAAATATTTCACAGGATGAGGAATGGTTGAGAAATGGATGAGAAGTGGATGAGGAATGGATGAGGAATTGATGCAAAATTTATTTATTATTTCTAAAACAAAGAATAATCTATAATTTATTATTTGGGAAAAAGGACATTATTTTGTTATACGAAAGCATCCACATTATTTGCTTTTTACTTTTACTAAAAATCGAATTCGATTTTTTCTTTCTAGTCCATTTTTGCTATTTATACTCATTAAATCCAGAAAAGTGTCTTTAAATAAATAGACTATAAAAAACTCAAAATTGGCATAGATATAGCACATTAATTCCAAAATGTGTTACATATAATTTATCGTATCTCCGTAAAAATGCCAAACAGAAAAAAGAAACCCTTTAAATATTATGGTGTTTCTTTTGATCTACCGACTCCTTTTTCCACCCGTAATTATTCAGAACAACATAAACCAAAGGAAAAACAACGGAATTTTAAATTTACCGAAATGTATGTGTACATTTTTCTATCTATTCACATCTACAACCTATACATATACAATCCACAAAGCATTATATACTCGTAGCTTTAGGCAAAACCACGTCATTACATACACCGAAATCAACAACTAATTGTTTTCAATGTAACCCGTCAATCATTTGGCGCGAAGTGCCCTTCAAAGAGCGCCAGCTTTGAGCATTAACTATATACTCGTACAGCATAAATAGTTGTATATGTATATTTTATGTATATGTATGTTTCCTAATGGCTTGCGAGCTGTTTATTGCAAAATATGTAGTATAAATTATGTAATAATTTGAAACAATTAATTATATTTCGTAAATTACGGAATGACTTCAAAGCGTTTGCAAATAAATTGTTATATTATAATATTCATGTAAAATATCATGATATTACATAATTGTACCTTACAAAAATGTGGGACTCTTTATATTTGAGCTATATTTGAAATATGCGTTTAAAAATGCCATGCCCTAAGGAATAACAAGAGCTCGCACGTAATCCAAGCGTATAGAACCGCTCCGCCGACTTGGCATAAACACAATGTCCATTTATCTTGGCGTCCAAGCACACGTTCGCCACAGAGAAGCTCGCGTCCTTATATAGCTGTTCCAAAGGAAGTCTTACAGTTACACACACACACACCAACCACCCACCCACACACACACATAAAATAACTTGTGGCGACAAAATTAACTTACAATGTTATTGTGGGGCGGAAACTTTCACATGCTCCCGCACAGTCGATGAACTTGGTGTGGACTTTTGTGGATTGTTTGAGTGCAAATAAGTTTGCCAAGTTAGGGTGCGCGGTGTGCTGATGGCAATGGCTCGGCGCCGGCACCGCCCGGCCGACACAACCGTGTGCGAGGATTTATATTTATACGTTTCTATGAGTTCCTGCAGCGGAATTGTATAGTTATTTGTACGGAAAGAAATACTCGTGAGCCTGTCCGGCGGACACAACAATGGATGTCCGCCAGATTGTATCCGGCCGCACATTATATTATTTATATGCCATCGATGGGGTATTTTTTCCGTATTTGAATGCAATAGCTTTTGGGGTATATGTGGTGCGGAGGTAAGTAATGATTTTGATTTCAAGAGACATTGATTAGAGATTGTGTGATGATTTGTGATGATTTGGGATGATATTAACACTTCAACGGTGGTCTAGCGTGTCTGCCTCAAAATCAATAAGCAAAACCTAAACCAAAAATTGTTTCAAATGCATCTTTGGAAGCTTCATCCTCAGCCACAAAAGTCGAAAATCAAAAATAAAAAAATTACTAATTTTCGCATTCTCCTCCCGTGGAGCATTCTCTAAAACTGCACCCACAATTTGTTTCAGAAATTTTGTCATTCAACAACAGGTACGCCATAATCTCTATCCTAACCTTAAAATTAAACCAAAGTTCATACAATCTTACAAACATATTTTAAAAAATCCGTATAATCTCAATACCGATAATCTTAAAAGCAATATTTACAAAATCCGGTTTTCTAGAATTGTGATTATTTGTTTTTTTTTATTCGTTTTAGGATTATTTGTTTTGAAGGTATAACCTAAAAAATATTATGTTGAAATTGTTAGAATTCAGATTATCAGATTTCAGATTATCATATTTGAGATTATCTGATTTAAGATTATCAGATTTGAGATTATCATATTTCAGATTATCCGATTTTATATTTCAGAATTGAGATTATCAGATTTCAAGTTATCTAATTTCAGATTATCAGATTTTAGATAACCAGATTTCAGATTATCAACATTTGAGATTATCCGATTTTAGATTATCAGAGTTAAGATTATCCTATTTTTGTGATTATCAGATTTTAGATTATTTTTGTGTATATTAAACATTTCTGTATTAAAATATCGTCTTAACATAAATTGCATTTTAGTATGTGATGATTGGAGGGGGGAACCATCTCAAAGAGACAGGTCCAGCACGTAGGCCACTGAGTGGGCCCATTGTGCTTTAA
>JAAAKO020007425.1:0-19141 GCA_010015015.2 Bolitophila cinerea | reverse complement strand
CTTCTATAAGAGGGGCATTATGAAGTTGGCATCTCGTTAGGAACTAGTCATCGAACAAAACGGCGCATATTTGACTTGAATCGGATGATTGTAACAAATTTTATGAATAAATGAAAATTCATTAAAAATACCGCAGGACTTTTTTGGCATATATATTATATATTTCAACTTTTATATTGCTTCTTATAAAGTTTAACTGTACAATTTTTTAAAGCGTTCCTATATGATATCTTAAATATTTCTTTTGAAACATTTGGAGTTTATAGAAAAAAAATCAATAAAAAAATGAAAATCATTGATATTTTTGTTTTTTTTCACCGGTATCATCAAATCGACGCGAAAGTTCTTATTTCGAGTAGGAGCAGAAACAATGATCATGAGCAGCTCTATTTCAGTCCATGGGTGGATGAAACATTCTAACCAATCTAAATTGCCCTTAACCTACAAGAGATTGATAAAAGGAGCAAGTACGACAGAGTGCAATGATGCTACACAGAGAAATAAAATTAGCCTGTGCTTTTGTAAAAAAAATATCTGTCGAATAAAATGTGAAGCTATAGTCGATTTACGGGGACGCAGCAATAACAGAAATTAGCAGAATTAAAGGCTATTTAAAGTTAAAGGGATTGTTTTCATTTTTTATAGCAGAATTAAAGGCGATTTAAAGGGAATATGATTTTTCATTATTCATAGCTAATGTAAAGGCAATTTAAAGTGAATAAGATTTTTCCATCATTATTTTCTATAATTTAAAGTCAAATAAAACCTATTTATTTTTTTAAGATAGATTTACTTCAGCTTTAATTGGCCTTTAAATCAACTTTAATAATACAATACCAGCGATGTTCCTTTAAAAGTTTCCTTTTAATAAACAAAAACAGCAACTTTACAGAAAGTTATGCAGGAATTGCTTACATGGGAATAATCTAAAATTGAATAATTTTATGCAAACAAGCATGTTTTTAAATTCTTTATACTAGTTGCGTATCTGTGATTATGCCTTATAAACCGACTGCCTGACAATAAATTTTCCCCTACCTCTCATTAGGGGTAGAGAATTTATATGAAACACTTAGTTTTTTAGGGTTGGTAATTTTTTATTTATTTGTAACTCAAGGAATTTTTATACAAACATGTATGTTATGATGAACTGTTGTGTTTTGTTAAATAAAAAAAAAGTTTGTTTTCTTTCTTACAAAACATTTACAATATGTATTTAATCAACAATATACAAGTTTTAAGCTTTTTTTTGATGTTATGAATATTAACGTTATTTTTGATATTTTCAGGAATATAATTTAATAGACGATTTAATTTTCAAAGACAAATTAAAAAGGGAAAATGTATCCAGCGACTGCAGCGATCCGCTAGTACTCCGATGTTATGCTTCTCAAACAAGCTCAACTTTTCGTAAAAGAAAAAAAATAATTAAGACACTTTTGATAACGAAATGCTAAAGACATGCTGTTTATCAAATTAAATAGTTCATCCGAACTTTCTAAAAATTCCTGCAAAGTCAACAAACCATAATGATTTCAATAAATACGCTATATGATTATTTTAAAGTCTTATGATTTTGGAACGTAGAATAATATTTATGACAATAGGTAATTGAACTCTATTTTTCTATAATAAAAATTTGATCACTTTCAAACAATATTTACACACATTTCTTTGTTACATTTTATTATAAATAAATATGTTACTTTTAACAGCATACAACATACCCAATTTGTCTTATTGGTAAAAATTTTTTTGAAAAAAAGCTAAAGCTAGGGATGAAGTAATGCTAATTTTCATAGACAGGTAGCGGCAGGATTTTTCTATAATGGTCCCTATTTTATTAAAACAAAACATTGTACAGTTTTAGATTTTAGTTTTATTATTTTTTTAAAAAGTGAAGAGTTTTTTGATAATGCTGCTAATTACCAAAATATTTTGATTAAATTACCATTTTTGAGAATTTAGATTTGCTTTTGCCCAAACAATAATTTAGAATGATATTATATTAAATTACCCTACGAAGTCCGAATGCCCAGTATAGAACGGTAATGGTTAAGCAAGATAATAACGCTCAACCATTTTTGTTATTGCAAAAAGCTAACAATAAATAGTGTTAACCAAAAACATTTTTTTGTGCTTGGCACTCTAAAAGTTTATTTAGTAGTATCCATACATGTTCCATTGAAGTACAGACATTTTTAGGGCCACGGTTGGGTTTTAGGAAAAACATTATATCCTTTAAAGGGGAGGTTGCTTTTGTTGTGTTTTTTGTTCTCTGGTTGTTGGGGTTTCAGTAGTTGGTGCTGTGTTTTTTGAAGCGTGTGGTTGGTATAAGGTTTCTGTAAAGTTTCTGTCTGCATTTGATAATTGTGATTGGATGTTATATCTGTTTTGTAGGTTTTTTTGGTTGGGGTGTTTTTACTAAGGGATAAAGGTTATTTACGGATGTTGTGGTGGCGTTTATTGGTGGCGATTATTGGTGGGAATAGTTTGTTGTGTTGATTGATTGTACGACTTTGTTGTACAATTGATTTGAAATGACAGGTAGCATTTGCCCTACTTGCTTGCTTGCTTCTTTGTAGGAAATTCTCTCTATGGCCTTGATATAGTTTTTTCTCTTGCATGTATTTTGGGCAGTTTCTGCTATAGCTAGTGTGGATTCCGTTTTCTGTACAGTCCATGCATTCGGTAATTTTGCACTCGCTTTCGTGGGGATGCCTTCGGAGAATTTTCCGCACTTGGCTTTGCCGTAGAATCTTTAACTTGAATGTCCAAATAGTTGGTAATTTGTGCATCGTTATTTTGATGGGATGTATAACCTTTTTTGATGTTCAGAAAGCCGACGGTTTTGGGAAGGATGTAAGTCTATGTATTGGTATTGGAAAGAGGCCCTTATATTTGCCCTCTGGGTTCCTTTTTAGTATCCGGGGCGTGTAAACTGTCCCCTTGCCTACTAATTTCGTGAGTGATGGTTTCTTCGGATTCTTGAATTAGCTCTTTGCAGTAAATTGTACCTACCGATTGGTTTAGCATTACCTGTTTTTTCATGACGATCTCAGCTAGTCCGCCAGCAAATGACTTATTCTTCAGCATAGATTCGGTCTGGCTTTTGTTTTTAGTTTGAATTAACATCGTACCATTTCTTAGTCGCTTTATGCTAGTCAGGTTAGTGCAAATAATATCTCATGTCTTATAATTCCCAAATACTGAAAAGTGGTTGAAGTTTTTTGTTTAGTCAGATAGTTCTATGCTAATGAATTTACCTATCGAGGGTGTACTGTCTGGGTATAGTACAGATGGTTTCCGTTTTTGTTATGGGGTAAAATGGGAACTCACTGGCATTCTCCAGTATAAGTTGAAGGAATTATAGGCTACGAAGGTTGCCGATGGATGCAGACGCCTTTCAACAGACTAGGTTTTGTAACTATCTAGTTTTATTCTAAGCACAGATCTTTTTATTTAAAAAAGTATTCTACTTCCTTCAAACCACCATTTTTAAAACCAATTAAAAAAGTTTAATTCATAGGGTACAATTCTATTACTCCCAATCCACCATTCTCTAGAAATTTTAAAAAACATATTGAAGCAGATGTTGGTCATATTTAAATATCAAAAAGAATAATAAATGATATAGGATAGCATAACCCATAAAGCAAAGATTTAAGTCGAAAGATAATTCGATATTATGAACCCACTAAAATAAATATAAAAAACTATTAGACAATCCCTGGTCTTGGACAAATATTGCCTAAGAACCGATTTGATTATTTTAATATAGTAAGCTCAACAAAGCTTTCAGAAACACAATATAAAGCTTTTATAATCAATTTGTATATTGAAACTTGTTTATAATGTTACGCAAGCTAAACCAATAAAGATTTAAACTCTCTTTTATAATAAACTGGGAAAAAGCATGAGTAAAAAAAACTGTACACGAGGATGCGGTTTATTTTAGTAGCTTGTTGCATAATACACAATGCTTAACATCGCTAAATATAGACTACCATTTAAAACAAAAAACACAAACGCATATTGAAAGAGTTCAAGCAGATTAGGTTTTGTTCTATTTGCATAAATGGCAATAAAGAAATATGACATAAGAATTCAAAGAATTCTGTAAGTCGGAGATTTATCTAATGTCTGTGTCTAAATGTATCTAAAGTGGATGTATATATGTCATGAAAAGACATAAAATAAATATACATTATGATTGTATGTGTACCATCGCTTATATATGCATATATGATGATATATATTTCTCTATGATTTTAAGATCTAAATACCATATACACTTAAAAAGTTGTAAATGCTCTGAATGTCTATAGAATTCCCTAGCCAGTGAAAATAATTTTACAGACTTTATTATATTCCTAATTGAAACTCTCACCCTTCCGATGGGATTTAAAGACAGCTCAATTGTGCTGTGCGTTCCCAACGCAAAATATAATATATTATATTCAAGACGGCATAAGCTCATCATTTATTTATGAATAGCATATACATATATATTCGAGTATAAAATGTTTTATCACCCACACTAACTCGTATTCTTCCCTTATTTTAATAGACTTCCTACACCGCACCGCGTATAAAGCCTTTTGTCTTATACTCTCTGTCTTGGTTTTCAAGTCCTTCACCGCACCGAGTCACCGCGCACCCGGAAAATTCAACAGTGCTGCTTCCACCAGAAAAAAACGGTACAATTTACTAATAAAACAAATATAATTAGACATATTTTGTCATCTAGATTAGGTTACACCAAATGCGGGTAACCCAACCGTAACGACCGCTTGTTTTTTCTCCGTGAACTCAACGGCACATAAAAAATAACTCATTTTCTAGAAGGAAAAATAATTCAAAACGGGTATACACACACACACACCCCTATAGAAATTTTCAACATTACTTGACGGGGTGTGTGTGTGTGTAAACCTTTAAAAAAACGCTAATTGCCATTGTTTCAAGCAGAAGTTTGTAAATGGAGTGTGCCCTATTTTGCGAATGCTTATACGAGGATATGTCATCACCATCAGATCCACGGAAGGGCAGGCAGGCGGCGAGAGACGTGGGACGGTGGGAATATTTCTGTTTGTTTTTGCGTTTTTTTGTACGTTGTGTATTTTTAACTCGTACATTGAAATGAAATTACCAGTTACGGGGATTAATTAGGTTAATCTGTGGTGCTTATGTGAAAATCGCCGGTCGCCAGTCACCGCGTATGTGTTTTACAGCAATTATGTCACTTTTATCGAAATACGCACCTTCTGCTGTGCTAATGCATTTGTATAAGTGTTGTTAACATACATTTTATGTTCGTTATTAAGTTTTTTATATTGTACAGAACATATTTTTAAATATTTTTTATTTTATGCATTTTTAAAATTATATTATTTTGGTATATTTATATCATAACTCCAAATCGATCCAGATGACTCAAATATTTATCAAGATTATAGGAATGATGCGGTTCATTCAAGGATAACCTTTCGAGTAAGCTTTAAGATCAACACATTGTCGAAAATCGCTTGTAATATATTTCAATCATCCAAATGTACCAATTCCAGGCAATTCGTTATTGCTAATAGCTTTCAGAGGCCTTGAAAATCTCTTATACGAGAATATAGAAATTTTCCGTCAAATAATGGTGCAATCACCGCCATAAACTAACACACAGACACACATCGGCAGACCCTTATCACGCATTACGCGTATATATTATAATATATCAGAATATAAATACAAATCTATTATAATAGCCATGACACGCAAACACAAAATATAAAGACGCGCGCAGCATAGAAAATAACACTTTAATTCGCAGACACCATCCACATAGAGAGAGATAGACACGCAAAGCACATATTATATACTATATATTATTAATACAAAATACATATCTACACGCATATTTCATAAATAGCGTGTAAATTAACATTATAACATATTAAATGTAAATGGCAAAAATTATATCAACACCACACGCACGCTTGAGCTTTTTTGGCAAAAGCTTTTGGCGAAAGTTTTCGGCGTGCTAATTGTGTGGCAATCGAAATGGGTGTTACTGTGTTTATATAGCTTACTTAATGCATAATATTTAGTCGGTTTGACAGGTGCGTGCGTGTCGCATGAAACACGTGCTAATGTATGTAGAATGCGTTTTTTTTGCGCCTTATTTAAAATTAATATACATTTTACTCTAATGCATTACACATTACCACTTGTTGTTACCATTGTCCTTCATAAATCGTCAAGCAGTTGCTTTTTCTTTAAAACCAATCTATTGAAATGATACATGAACGTTTAGCAACTATATTTAAAATTAACACAGATTTATATAACATCAAGTCGTTTTTTTTTTTGATATTTAACCAATTTTTGCAAAGAAATGTGAAATATACAAAAAAACAAAATAAAATTTATTTGGAATGCAATTAAAAATCAAACAATTAAATTAAGGACTATGCTGAGAATTGTCAACGTGCTATGTATTATGCGCTGACTTTTAAGATTTGGTATAAATATATATATACTGACATTTCTGAGCATATATGCTCAGAAATGTCAGTAGGCATAATACAATTTTATGAATTTGACGTCTTCATACAAATCATAATACATCATTTTGAGGAGGTATTATGAAATTTTACACGAACGCATCCACAGAAAATTGCGTACAAATGCGTGTTCGTGTGTGTGTATATTTTTTGCACACACACATCGGTGTGGGGACCGAAGCGCCAGTCCCACATTCGCACAATGCACCAAAGGCTACTGAGCTACAAGACATAAGCGCTAAAGTCGAAGGCGCCAGTACTTTAAATTGCGGTATTGTATCTACTCGCTAAAGACATAGGCGCCATACCTTTGTCGGATAAAGCAGAATTAAATACAAAGCCGTCATTTGAAGAAACGCATTATTAATATTAACATTATTGTAATGATTTCTTTTTGTTGTTTTAGTAAAAATGGCGAGAAGCGCCAAAAGAAAATCGCGCGGCAGCGCGCTATAAGAATTTAATATACAATAGAATGGATTGCTTGTTTTTTGCTAATATTTTGCTTGTTTTTTGCAAGACTAGCAAAAACCATGAATTTCATTAAATACAAAAAAAACTTCTATTATCGAGGCTTTTTCCGACAAATGTATGGCGCATAAGTCTTATAGTGTTAAATACAATACCGCAATATACTTAAAGTACTGGCGTCTATCACTTTATCGCTTATGTCTTATGAAATATTGTTGTTGGCGACGCTGTCTTGGCTCATATGTCTGCTCGTCAAATTAAAACCATATTATTGATGAATACCTGATTTTGGCTTTCGTCCTGTTTAAATTTCAATCAAACTGTGTGGGCAATTATTGCATCTATGTCAACCTGTATATAAGCATATAAACATATTTTTTCAGGATTGCAATAATAATAAAAATTATCTTTTTTTAATTGAATCGGAATGATTGTTCTCACTGGCTCAATAATTTTTTGCAGCGCTGTTTTGTGGTACACTTTTTTTTTGCCCGAACTTTTTTTTATGATAATTAGGTTTTATTTGGTGAATATTTTTTAACGCGTCATACTGTTTTTGAACGACGAGGCATTGATGCTTTTTTTCATTTATACGAAACGCAACCAAAAATAGAAAACGTATAAATGGCGTTAATGTTAGCAGTACGTTAACGCCATCTATACGAAGAATGAACTTTGTACTTTAAAATATCTAAATAAATAAATAAATTTGCCTTATAAAATCTGTTAGAGTCGCTTTCAAGGCTAATTATGACTCCTAACAATCGGGGATGTGTTGCTAGAGCAAATGAAGCTCCAAGACTGGACCAGTTCAGCATAAACGTCACATTAGCCTCAGCCATGATCTGACCAATCGTTTGAACCTGACGTCCTTGTTTTTGATATTAGGATGAAATTCTTTGATGATCGGTGCAGAATTTTAAAAGGGCCGTCGTATGGTTTCTGGAGCGGAGCGCGGACTATATTGTGGTTTACGTTGGGTTGAGTTTTAGTACCAGTTTTAGTACGAGTTTCAAGAACTCGACCGCGGTTGTGTTTTAAAACTAAGCACAAAATAAGTAGTAGCAACTTCACTCTAAAGAAAATAAACAGTGTACATTGTCAATGACAATCTATATTCAAATTCAAAAACATTAAATCAAACTTCATAAGAAACAAATATTGTTGTTATTTTTGCTGTCCACCAAATAAAATATGTTTCTACCTAATTGAATGTCTATGTATGGACAATAGCTAAAAGGGAAATTTCATAATAATACAGCAGCAAAATTTAGACGTAGGCCACTACATAGAATTTCGTATACTTCAATTCTTAAAAGTCGTACTAAAACATGCACTAATCACAATGTAGAGCACACATAAATCGACTCTAAAGCGACATCCGAAAGTAACTTTTAAACAAAATTAGAAAAGTGCTACCTGAAATGGACATAAGTTATATATCATTATAAACATAAATGTGCTGGCATCATTTGGGTTTTATGAAACTTTGCACATTTGAAACGGACTAGAACCAATTTATATGTACCCAAATATCAATGGTCCTTCCAACCGTCAATATTTTTACAATTCAATTCAGTTCTATTGGGTTCAAAAATGCAATGATTTTTTCCAGTTTTTGTTTGATCCAAATAAACCGAGTACCCGGGTCTAAAAATTTCGGGTACCCTGGTTCTGTAAAATAAAATTACCCGGGTATGTATCCGAAAAACCCCATTTGAGTCCAGACCTGATATTTAAATCTACATTCTGTACATGGGAATTCGTATAAAAAAATTTGAATATCTTGAAATTATTATTAATTTTATTGATTTTTAGTAAGGTGTTAAAATAATTTTTTTTAAATAAATGATTTTTGATTTTACCAATTTTTTGGTCTAGACAGAGGTCTGCGCGGGCCTGATTTTGTCAACCTGACCCGACCCAAGCCCGCAATTTATTAACCCCACCAGACCCGCAGGTATTTTTCTCAAAGTTCGCCGACCCGACCCGAGCTACAAAAACTTGCCAAAACTGTGTAGTATGCATTTTTTAAACTCAAATATTTGGAAATTTTATTTCTAATTATTATATCAAAAAAAAACATATTTATTTGTTTATATACATATTTTATTAAAAATAATAAAATATTATATATTTTTTTCTAATTCAAAATCAAAAATAACTTAATAACAATAATAAGTTTTATTTAAATGTCACTTAAAAATTGTTTTAAGGTAATAAATCCAATTAATATTATATTTTTTGCCAATCCGGATATCGATTCTGCGTAGATAGCTACACTCACACATACGCAAATGTAAGTGTTATAATTTTGATGACATTTGTCTTTTGACAGTTGACATTTAATTTTAAATAAATGAATTTGGCAGATGAAATTATTCTGCCATTTTTATGTTTATGTTCACATTAATTGCATGGTATTCATTGCAATCCGCATAATCCATCGCGGCATACAAATCTGAAAAAACAACAACAATAGATACTATGATCTTATCGACAGCCCTCCCAACCAAAACATCCGGTTCAATCGTCAACTACCGTAACAAAAACCATCGAATCGTTCATGAAACGGTCCGCTACCATTCAATATATCCCGTGTGCTCAACGTTCAGACACCATTTCCGAGATTTCATGTGCAAAATGGGTTGTGAATTTTCAATAACCTTAAACATCAATAAAAACAATACAAAAAGTCAATGGGCAATGTGATCGAAAAATAATGTATAGCGGCTAAAAACCGTCAATTCATTGACAATTGCGCAACAATTTCACAGACACTATTGTATATTCTCGTGTATGTACACTTAGCAGTTAGCAGTTGCTACTACTAAGTCGTGCGCAGAATAGGTATACCGATCTGCATAAATTGCGGGTCAGCCCGCGGTTTGCAGACGTTTAGTCTAGACTCGTGTCCAGCCCCATATTCTACTAAATTTTAAACTCAGTGAATGAGTTTTTTTATACGTCAAACATACGTGACGTCATGTGACGTCACATATGCAGTGTGCATAAAAACTCACTCACTGAGTATAAAATTTAGTAGAATTCAGGGGCTGAACCTGGCACTCGGTTTATAAAAAAGACAGGTATTGACAGCACTAGTTTAAACAATATTTTACTAATTTAATAATTATTGTTTCAAAGGACAACCCAAAAAATCAAATCTTTGTTTCGGCATAACGGATTTTACCCTTTTTAGGCAAAAAGCAAAAATTGTCATTGGAACTGACTTAAAAAAAATAGGTTAAAATACAGTGCCTTTTTATTTTTTGTTTGAGGTAAAAACATATTATTTCTCTCAACCGGATTTGGCCAAATTTCAGAGTTCATGAATTGTCATTTAATTTTTACCATTTACGGCACAAAACAAATCCATATTATGGGTCAAAAAAGATCATTTATACTTCTAATCGGATTTTCTTTACGTTCGGTGGTTCGCTTGCTTCTTACATTTTCTCGCAACAAATATTTTACCGAACTTTGTTTTGTTTCTGAACTTTAAAAATTGGGAAAATTTAAAAATTACTAAAAGTTCCATTATTTTTGTTATGGCTTTAAAATATTATTTTTTGATCAATAAACCATTTTTGTCACTAGTTGATCGACTTTTATGCATTTTGTTGGTTTAAATAAAAAACCGAGCTATATTTTTTTGATTTAATGGGTCACTTGTCTTTTAAACCAATCTATTGAAAAAATCTTGAAGAATAATGGTCAAATTTAAATATGTTTTATGACTTTTTTTGCCAAATGAATTATTCATTCAAATCAATCTTTGGCTCAAAGAAAAGATAATTCATTCAAATTGATCTTTAAATTTGGTCCTTTGATCCGGTTTCCATAACTTAAGTAGTAAATAATTTAATAATAAAAATTAGTTTTTTTCAAGTCTACATTGAAATTAAAAACATGGCATTCGCTTTTAAATCTGACAATCTGACAACCAATTTTTTCCTCTTCAAATAAACCCCATTCCAAATTAACCATGGACGACATATCCGTTCAGGCGGGCTTTGAGCGCCGATCGACGCTCCTTAAAACTCACGACGTTCCCATTGCCCTGGAGACGACCACAAATCTAGGTAATGCTCTCGGTCAGACCGTTTTGCATACACTGTCACCGAAAGCACAACATCTGATGGGAGTTACGGTTCCGCTGAGTCGTCCTCCAAAGAATCTCTGGATATCACCCAGCGATCGTCTGCTGGACAAGATACAGCTGAAGCCAACGCCCGTCGATGCTGTGCTGAAGGCGTTCACGCACGAAACCGTGATGCGTTTGGGCGAGCGAATCCAGGAGAAGGTTCAGCATGAGCACGAGTACGATGTGGCTACTGCCATCCGGGTGACCGAAACATTTGAGAGGTTTTTCAATATTATTATATATATTTGCTTTCTTCATTGTTTTTCCTAAACACAGATTCGAATGTGGCAAACGCATTGAATTTGCGGTCGAACAAGAACGCAATTCTCAGCTCCGAGTTCAAGCTGCTGCTCGTGAAGACTTTCTGTTGATTTTCCAGCAGGATCGTGATCAAATGATGGCTCAGCACCAGTGTGAGATGTCGTCTCAAGCTTTCCGCTTGCGACGTGACCACCAAATGGACAGCTGTAATATCGTTGCTTCGGAACTTGACAAGAACGAAACGAAATGGCTAGAACGCAAGCTTCTATGGGACGAGGAACGCAACGAACTCATCAGTCTGGTTGAGCAGACTCGAGAACAGGCCCGGCGAGCCGTTGAGTATATGGAAGAGACTAATGTAAATTTGGGTAATTTTATTAATTCATAATTTTGTCTAGAGCACGAAAAGCCTTCGACATGGACATTCTACACCGGCTCTGCATTGAGTTCCACGATCACATGACGCAACAGCGCCACGACCTACTTACCCAGCATGTGGCCGAACTGATGCATGTCGTCTGTGTGGAGAAACAGCATGCCCGCACTGAGTGTGATCGATTGCAGCATGGTACGTTAATCTCTGGATCCTAGGCTCTTCTTCCCACAAACCTTAATATTACTAAATTCAGAATGCAATGCCCGCGTTCAGGAGATTCAAAAAAAGAACAAAGAACTGCTCGACTGGCAGCCCACGCTGCGGGACTGCCCGAATGTGCGAGTGTGGCACAATAAATGCCTTGGAATTCTGCAGAACTTCGAGCGCTTTGTCGAGTGGACATTGAATGAGGTGCCCGGACAAGGAAAGTTCTTGCTGCCGGTGCAATTGTTCCTACAAAATAAATTCTCGCACCCGAAGCACGATCACAGTTTGTACGAGTGTAGCTATGAAGGAGGATTTGTAAACACCGTGGCTCCGGAAAGGGGTCGACCAGCTGAAAAAGACAATAGGGCGCCCAAAAACTGTGAGAGTCATCAGTTTATAACTGAAACAATCCAATCAAAGGATAAAGAGTGCCCCTGCGAGAAGCCGTTTGTCATTGGTGTCTGTCATATGGCGGAGGAGCCTAAAGTAGAGAGCATCATTGAAGAGGCCACCACGGAATCTTCATCGATTTCTTCGTTTGAGTTCGAGAACCGGAAGTATGCATGCGTTCAGGTAAGTTGCTAAACATATTACTATAAAGGTAGCAAGTTATAAGACAGTCTCTTTAGAAGTACGATAAATCGGCAAAGGCACTGTTCCCAAATGATTTGGATATATCGTGGAAGGATCAAGGATGTGAACACACTCGGGAAACTCAGTCAATTGAATCCTCTATTCGTATAACCATTTATTAGAAATATCTGATTAACTGATTAAAATTAAACTAATTAAAAGCTTCCCTTTCGTACGGCCTTACCAATTATGTGGACAACATTCCTCCCATTTCCCATGTGACCGCCAAGGAACTGCTCACTGGGATAAACACAGACGAGATTAGCCAGAAAATCGTGCGTCTTCTCATCACCAAACAATACGTGGATTTGCCAGATTGTCAGGCTGAAGCAATGACCATAATCAAAGGCTGTCTGGACGAGATGATACGCAGTGCCTACGAAAAATGTAAAGCCAAAGAGGCGCAGCTCTATGCAGATTATCGTGATCCCAGCGTTCCGGTCACTTTACTATCCACTATCGATTCACTAGAGCTGATCGCAAAAACCAGTGCCCGCCAAGCTGTAGTGTCTGCTGATCTCGAATCTATTACAGTTCGAGATTCTCTCGAAATACCGAGGAGTAAATCTCTTCTATCAACCGCACACAAAGAAGAAGTTGATAAAAATGTAAGCGCTCCGCAGCATCAGACATTGACTAATCTCCAAGCTTCTTACGGTCTAAAACTGTCTAACGCAGAGTATCTGCGTACTCTTAAACCAGCACTTCCGGCGTACATGACCATGCCAACGGAACGACGCAAGGTCTCGGTGTGGGATTACAAGACCACCACAAAGGTGGAATGGGAAGAGCTGGTGAGTCAGCTAGAGAGTAACAGCAGACAAGCAGACCGGAACAAGAAACGGGTGCATCACTCAATGGAGATGCAGCAGCAGCTGCCGCCACCTGTTCCCAAGAACCCAAAGACAGAATTCGATCAGCCAACGCATAGTATTTTACGGTTCAGTCACACGGAAAGCGATAAGGCTAAGGAGCTGCTGAATCAGAACGTGCGCTCGCTGCTGGATGAAATGAAGGCAGATATTTAAAATAAAGGAATACGGTTGAATGCAGTTTTGTTGTGTATTCTTTAATTAAATACAAGATTTTTCTTTGAATCGTGTTGTTAGTCTTCGTGTTTTGCGTTCGCCTCAACGATCTTTTTGCTCTGCACTTTAAGGCGCTTTCGACTGGGCACGTTCAAGTCCTCAATCACACCGGCAGCTCCCAAAATTACTGTCAAGCAAAATCATAAAGAAAAATGTTTGAATCAAGTTGGAATCAAGTTTGAATCACGCTTGAATCCAGTTGGAATCAAGTTCAAATCATATTTAAATTAAAAATATTAAGTAATTAAGTAAATATTAAGCAATTTTAAATCTTATATAAAGTTTTAATCAAGTGAATCACGCTTAAATCTTAAATGAAGTAAGCTTGAATCACGCTTAAATCCAGTTTGAACCAAGTTTTAAACAACTTTGTGTCCTGTAAATCTCATCAATTTGAAATCAGGTTTGAATAAGTTTTGAATACAGATTGAATCAATTTCAAATCAGTTTAAAATATATGTTCAATTCATTGCAATTCTATTTTTAATCGTAAATCAAACTTACGAGCATCGTCCACGGACTCGGCCACGTGCACCTCTGCTTCCTGCAGATCCAGCAGAACGGCGTTATGGTACGCCTTCTCGCCTATGTCCAGATCACGCCGGGTCTTTTCCTGGGTGTATTTCGACATCAGTAGGCGCACGCGAGTCTTGACGAGTTTGAAAAGAGTTTCGGCTGAAAAATATGGAGATGGGTAGGTAGTTTCCTAGTTATCTAAGTATGTGAAAATAATACGATATGCCGACGATAGCCTGCTATCTAATTAAGTTTAGACAAAGGTGTAAAAACTTTGATCCCAACTTGTAACCAGAACAGAGAAAATGTCAGCCTTAAAAGATAAGGAAGGGTTTTCCTAGCCACTTTTTTTGTTGGAAAGACTTAACATATAGTTCTGCGAGTTCAACAATGCAGTCCAGACTAAAAATACCCGAGTGTCTTCTTTTCCGCTAAGTTGCCTCAATTGGACGAATATTTACTGCTAAAAAATGATCCTAAACCTCATGTGGACCCATGAACTGAGGAGTGGTCGATCGGTTATTTTAAGTGGAAGTGAATTTGAGACTTTTTAAGCGTAAACGTAGAGAATCGGACGAGAGACTTTAGGCTCTACCTCGAAACTGCCTGATAAGTATACGAAAACAACGATGTGACCACTAACCGATCGTCAATATATGCTGAAGCATAGTTGGATAATTGAGCCATGTTTAGTCATTAAAATGGTCTATAGTGGTCTATAATGCTCTATAATGCTCTATAATGCTCTATAATGCTCTATAATGCTCTATAATGCTCTATAATGGTCTATAATGGTCTATAATGGTCTATAATGCAATAATGGTCTATAATGGTCTTTAATGGTCTATAATGGTCTTTAATGGCATATAATGGTCTATAATGGTCTATAATGGTCTAAATACTCTTACTAATTAAACTTTAAATGGATAGACCACAATAATACTGAAACGAAAGTACACCGGACTATAGAAATCCAGTTATAATAAGTTATTTTTGAT
This sequence comes from Bolitophila cinerea, assembly GCA_010015015.2. Taxonomy (NCBI): domain Eukaryota; kingdom Metazoa; phylum Arthropoda; class Insecta; order Diptera; family Mycetophilidae; genus Bolitophila; species Bolitophila cinerea. The sequence continues at coordinate 3,887 of JAAAKO020007425.1, read as the reverse complement.
TTTGGAGCAATCCGTTCTGATGATTCAGGATCAAGTTCGAAAAATCCTAAGCCTTCGCGAGCCACGCTAAGGTCGACTGTACTTCTAGGTACAAGGTACATACATGATACAAGGGTATAATTACGACCTCTGATAATCAAGATTCTATTTATAAGGACTAAGACAAAAAACGGAAAGTGACCCTCAGGAAATCCGTTTTACCAAAAAAAAAAAAATAAGCAGAGCGATTCGGAGGAGTTACTATAAAAGTGTAGAATGGAAAATATATAATTTGGTTCTAATTCTATTACTAAGGACTGGGAAACAAATACGAATAGTGCAAATCCATCTTACCGTCCTCCTCATATGGCGCTGGATTTGCAGACTTTGGCGCAAATGCGGCAAATTTAAGCAGCGGCAAATTCAGGTCCGTCGTCGGGTACGGCATCTTGTCCGCATGGTGTTCCTCTCCGACGTGCCGCAGAACGTCCAGAATGTGTTGAAACGACGATCGCAACACCGAGATCATTTCCACGTTTTTATCTGTGTCCAGATCAATGAGACGTTGCTTTTCGTCCTCGATCTGGATCTTCTCAAGTATTTCTTTCATGTTCTTGACGCGTCTGCAGAGCACGTGGGTTTTAAATCGCTTTAAACGGGATAAAAATGGATACTCACAGTATTTCTTCTTCGGTGATATTGTGCTCTTGTCGTTCCCGCATCACATTCCCATGCTTTTCGGCCACATTGATCTTGTCGCGTTCGAGCGAAGTGCGCTCCACTTTTTCAAGCATGCGATCGTTGTCACGTACCTGTTTTTTTATGCGAGGATACACATCGGTAGCCTTCACGCATGCGGTGGCATTCTGGACCTCTTTCATGACGGCCTCCACATCGCGGAACCTAGTGGCCAGATTGGTCATGCTAGGCGTCTCACGATCGTACCGGTGCGGGAACAGTTCGAAGTCACTCTATGTGGATTGAGAAAAGAATATAGTGAATAATTGGGTAATGAGATATCAGGCTTACGTCATGTCGAACAAGCTCCTTGACCTTAACGTTGTTCTCCAAAATTCGCTGGTGGTAGACGGCCAGTGTTGCCATGCGCGTCCGGATATCCTTGCGCGTTTGTTTCTCGAGTTTCTGCAAACGGGACGATCGTAAAAAACTCCATAAATAAAGTATTACCTACATCGTAGTTGCTCTTTAGCAGTTCCAGATTTTCCAAAGCGGGAAGTCCTAATCGAATGGTGGTCTCTATGAAGTCTTGCTGCTCGTCAATGTCCTCCTGAAGGGCTGACAGTGCTGGCTCAAAGTACAGGGAATCCTTTAAATACAGATAAATAAAGCGATTATGACAAAATGTCACAGGAGACAAAGGATATTTTTTGCCCAACATGCATAATAGTATTTATAGTATTCCGGTATGCCCGATTGATCGACTTCAGGGCACGCATACGTGTAACCGAATTCCTTAGCTCCACATTGACTTTCTTCGACAGCAGATCGTCCTTTAGCTCGAACACATCCACATACGCAATGCGATCTTGTAGTCTCGAGAAGTCTATCTAAAAAATATCTTATATCTCTGTATCAGACTCCTTCTACCAACAATAAAATCCCATCGGAACCCACCAACTCCGAGCGATACTTCTGCGTTAGCTTATTGCGCTTGTCCACCAGTCGATCGAGCAGCTTCCGTTTGACGAACGTGCGCTGATCCATGTTCTCGATCATCAAGTGTGCGGGCATCGTCTGATACAAACGCTGCAGATCCTTGTGATTCTTCAGAATGTTCTTGGTGCGTTGCGCATCCCCGCACGTCGCGATCTTTAGTTGTTCACGATCCGACTTGATCTCGTGTCGCAGGGCACGCATACGACGTTGCTGTTTCTTCCGGTCGGCACCGATGCGAAGCGTTGCCAGCGTTTGATCCTTCTCGTTGAGTAACGTCAGTCCAGCGTACTGGGAAAACTTGTGCTCGGGCAGCCAGTTTGGATCGCGCATCCGATGGCGCCGCAAGTAACGCATGCTGAACAGACGATGGTTCTTGCCGGTCTTGGGCTGAACGGTTTTCAGTCGTTTCGTCCAGTCGGCCATGGCGAGCGCTTTGTAACTCTTCGAACGGTATAAATATGATTATAAAAATAGACGCCAAACGGCTAAACGGATGTTGAGTAATATTTATTTACTATTTTTATTGAAATATCCGTTAAATGACATAATTTTAATGGTTCCTATATAATTTGCATTGTTTTACTGCTAAAACATGTTAAATTATGCAAAAAAAAATTTAAAAAATTGGCTATGCATTTGATGGCAAACCGATTTAAAGCACTAAAGGCTAAAAATATAAATTCAATTTAATGCTAATGTGCGAATTAAGGACTTTTTAATTAAATATTTTAAAATCATCTCGATATTTATTTTATTTGAACAAAAAAAAACTAAAATTCTCTCTTTAGTCTGTAAATAAGTAGCCATTAAAAAGTCGCCACAAAAAATGTCGTTACTTTTTTAGCTAATCAGAGATTTAAATTGAGGTAGTGAACAGTTAATATTAATCTATAGTGAAATAAGATTATTATATTTTATTTCTAGCTATTATTGAATAGTTATTAGTTATTTAGTGACTTGTGAAATGATTAGGGATTAGATAATTAGTAAATCTGACACAATAATTGTGTGAATTATAGGAGAAATAGTAAACTAATAAAATAGTGCATTATTAAAAATAGTAAATTTAAAAAAAAGTATAATAATTGATAATAAAATTAGTAACCGAACAAACCACGAAATATATTTCTAACGGTTCCAACCCGTATAACAGCTTAAAAACAGCATTTATAAATAGTGCTCCTCGAAAAACATTAGGCGATGTTGATTTATGAGTGCTGCTCGATAGTAGCTTTAGTACAACATATAAAAATGGGGAAACTTTATAAAAGCATTATGCATTATGATGTTTTACGAGTGTTAATCAATGTCCACAATATTATCTTTAGTACACCTTTTAAAAAGGTTGAAACTCTATTATAACATTAAGCAATGTTACTTTATGAATGCTGCTCGATAGTAGATTTAGTACAACATTTGGGAATGCTCATTAGTGGCATCACCATCTGTCATTTGAAATTTTTATTTATTATTGACATGCAATAAACAACGGTAATAAACTAGAACTGTGAAAACTCTTTTAAAATGCAGAATTCAATACGGAATTGGACAAAATCTGGAGCGTTTAAAGAAAACTTAAGTAGATGCAATCACAACGCATGAATAATATTCAAGCTGCAACGAAACAGTTAGATCTTTCGGTTTTTAAATAAAAATAAATATCAGGTAGCTTTCACTTTATCTGTGCCTCTGTACAATCAGACTTCTGTCTGCTGAAATGGCACCACTCTACCCTAGTCAGGTTATATGTGTAATAGGAAGCCCCGGTGTGGTCGTTTTAAATTTAATGAATAAATAAAATAAGTATGAAGAGATTTTTTTACGGTATTGCTATCATGGCACTATACGCTTGATAAATAAAGCTTCTTATTATGTTCAAATCGCGAGAGCCATATACATATTAAAATTATTAATTAGTTATTACTGTGATTAGTGATTAGTAGGTAAACTAATAAGAAGCTCTTATTGTTTGGCAACCGTATCATCAGATGAGTAGGGCGGAAATATTATTGTAGGCTTAAATATTTTTAGCGCCTATTTTGGGTTGCCTTAGTGAATAATGATCTGCAAATTAGTTTAGTTTTTGAAATAGTAAATTAAAGAATTCGTAAAATTGTGAATTGAATTTAAAATGTATTGATTTAATATTTATTGAACATATTTATTTATTTTAAATATTTATATATGTTTAATCAACATATGTATTTTTTTGATCATTTTTTAGTTTTAAT
>JAAAKO020007414.1:0-19143 GCA_010015015.2 Bolitophila cinerea | reverse complement strand
CCTCCCTCCTTTCGGTTCAAGTAAATAGTGCTTCGTATTTGAATCGACGAACGAACGTTGTAAGGAACATTTGATTGCATTAATTTCAAATCTCAAAAATATATGCGCATTTAACTATAATGAGATTTTAGCGAATTGCCAGTACGAGCTATAATTTATTAAAAAATATGTTCAACTTTAATTATTATTGCAAAATATAAACACTCATACGTCGCTCTCAGATATTTCATTTTATTATATATTCCGTTAATGTGACCGCAAATTGTGATGGAAACAATTTGATAAGCTATACGTATTTATTTATATATTGTTGTTTTGTTAATAATCTCTATTCTATGTATAAACTTATACACAATATATACACATATATACACGCCATATTTTTTAGACTTCAGAGAGATTGAATATAGTCGGTGTAAAAGTGGAATCTGTTTAAATGTATAAATAATACTAGTTTAAATACATAGTACTATATAATGTAATGTCCAACTGGTTTTTGAGATTGCTTTTAGTTTTATCGTGCCAAGCCAGGCAAATCTTAATTTTTTGAGTCTATACATTTATAAATTATAATAGTGTATTTCACAAACTTAAAGCTTCTGATAACGCGTTTTTAACATCCGCCTTAAACTGAAATATAATTATATTTATATATTTTCGACTAGGCATATAACAATCAAATTATCAAGCATTTCATGCTTTAATACAAACAAACGATATATGTTTACTTTTTATTTATCAATACGTATATCAATGTAAAAATAATGCGAAATTCCATATGTTATACTACTATATACTATATAAATATGGAATATTAATGTTTACCTACGATTTAACATTTCACATTTCTGTGTTAATAACAAGTTTTTTTTATGCATGGGATGGGTTATGGTAATGGTGGAGTTGGTAGTATAGTGATTGGTGATAGTGTTTGCGTTATATATATATTAGTATAGCTCGCGGCTGCGACTTTTGTATAGATCAATTGTAGGTATTTCTGGGAAAACATATTAATTCTTGTTTGACGATTAATATATATACGAGTGAGAGACGGGCATAAGGCAATGAATTTGAGTAGACCTTGCAATGTTTTTTTTCTTGTGCAATTTTTTTACAATAATTTTATTATTTTTAATAGATTATTGTGATGAAAAAATGTATTACCATATGTTTTTTTTTCGTATCATAAATTATTATTTGTTATCAAAACAAATTTTTGCTATCTAAAATAAATTATTATTGTTCCAAAAAAAATGTTATGTGCATTTCTGTATGAGCAAATTATTTGGACACATTTTCGTTTTTATTTGGAACATTTGTTTAGAAGAAAGAAAAAAAATTTACTACATTTATTATTTTACTTGCGCACTATTTTTCGTGTGATAAATATATTGTTTTTTTGCACTTATAGAAGAGGCAAAAACAAATTTCTTGTTCCCACAATTAATTATGACAGTTTTATGGATAATTGTTGGACAAACAAATGTACATAACCTTAAAAGATCATATTGTCTTCTTTGCGTTCACGGAAAAAATAGTATAACTAGCGCAGACATAATGGACGCAAACATATATGTGTTTGTAGCAAATATTTTTATGTTTATCACAAACATTTTTTATATTAATGGTTAAAAGCTTGAATTTTTCCGTAGAACCGAGTGTATGATTTAAAATAACCAACATTTTCGGAACAAGTTGATTTTCAAAAATAATTAAAAAACAAGCAAAAAGAATTTATTCGTCAAAACTTTTTTAATTAAAAGATGTCTTATTAACTGATTAAGACAGTTTAAAAAACTATCTAAAAACGAATAGATTTCAAAATTACTTCAAAAAGACAGTGTTAAATACAGTCTTACAAACTGAATTAAAACCGTCAAAAATACTGTCAAAAATACTGTCTAAAAGATTAATAGACATTTTAAAATACTGTCTCAAAGACTGTCTATAGATTTTCTAAAAGACTTCTAAAACTGTCTCAAAAACTGTCTAAAAGACTTTAAAACAGACTGTATAAAACACTGTATAAAATACTGCCTAAAAGACAGTCTAAAAACTGCATAAAATACTTTATAAAAGAGGGTTCAAAATACTGTTTTAAATACTGTCTTAAAACTGTGCAAAAATATTATATGATTACTGTCTTAAATAGAGTCTTAAAGACTGTCTTAAATATTGTTTAAAATAGGTCTAAAAACTGTCTAGAAGACTTTCTTAAAGACTATCTAAAAGACTATCTAAAAGACTATATAACAGACTGTCTAAAAGAATGTATAACAGACAATATAATAGACTGTATAAATCGATGTCTAAAATACTGTCTTAAAGACCGTCTGAAAACTGCCTAAAATACTGTCTAATAGAGTTTTAATAGACTGTCTTAAATACTGTCTAAAATCCGTCTAAAAGACTGTCTCAAATACTATATATAAGAGTGCATAACAAACCGTATAAAACGCTGTCTAAAATACTGCCTAAATGATTGTCTAAAAGACCATCTGTCTTAAAAAGTGTTTAACAGGCTGTCTAAAAACTGTCTAAAACTATTATTCATTCCGTTATTTTGATAAAGAATATCAAAATGTTTATAGCAGACATAATATGACTGTGACAGATATTTGAATGTCAATCTTTCTCGTAAATATTATATATTCCCATTCCATACGTATATTCGTAGTTATTTGTAGATAGCATATTATTGATTCTGAGAAACATTATATACTTGCAGTAGATATAAAATTCGTTTCTTTCCGTGTACGTAATATATGGACAGTCCTAAATGGTCTTTGATTCTGGTGATATAATATTCGACTAAAGTTTAGTTTAGTTACAGTACGGTAAACGGGTAGAGGGTAAAAGGATTCCGGAAAACCTCTTCGAGTCTAAAACTGGTTTTAAATCGCGTCGTTCGCCATCTTTCTTTAAGAGTTAGGGAATTAGGGAATGCAATACCGGTATTATCAAAACTAACTACTGTTACTACCATCAATTTTTACAATACCGAATACCGGTATTGAAACACCTGAAATACCGGTATTTTGGTATTGTTTTTTATAGGTAATTATCACTATTTTACTAACAATTTTACATACCAAACAAATCAAAGAAACTTAAAATTTACTAATTGCAATAAATGCATTTTATCGGTCAACTGACTTCTACAACCAAATGTCAGAATGTCATACCCAATTTTATAAAGAAAATGGTGGAATCTCATCAGGCCATTTATTATCAGTTTACTTTGTGGGTTTCGAAGTTAGGTAAGGAAATATTTGTGCATTTATACCAAGAGAATGGTAATTGTGAAATGTTAGTCAGTCGACTGAAAGTGATTTCGATTGTCAATTAAGCCTGATTTGTAAAATCAGTTCTTGCAAGTAACTTTAACAAGCAAAAATCAAACACCAAAATTACTATAATAAATAAGGAGCTGTTTTTTTAGAACGGTGGAGTTTGTGGCCATTTAGAGTACCTACATTAGTTTATAAAAAAGAAAATAAGGATCTTTTAAAATTATCCTATTCAGAGAAATGAGTACTGCAAATTAGGATATAACTATAAAATCCGGGTCCTATTAATATCACTACTGAATTAAATTAAAAAATAATGAACTTGCCATTAAAACTGATAATTATTAATATCGGTATTACTGATATGTTCAGTATTCAATTCGATAGGGGGGATTGATGTAAAAATGTCAATTCTAAACCCCTTTTACATTAATTTGTGAAAAATGAGGTTAAAAAGATAAATTCTGGATGATCCAAAAATCCAACTATAGAGAAAATCACCACCTTTATTCAAACCATTGCCTCATCTTCTACACATAATTTTATTTTAGTTTATCCTAGCCTTGTCAACAAACAACAAACAAGCAAAGCAATATGCAAAAGCTTTGCTTGTTTGTTGTTCTGATATACAATTAGAATTAATTAATTAATTGTTTTGCGAATAATTTCAAAAAATAATAAAAAAAAACTACCAGCATTTTAAAATAGCCGGAATCTAAAAAGTTTGTTATTCCATTGCAAATAATTTCGAGAAACATTCCAAATCTTTATCAGTTCGATAAAAAAATGAATAATAATTCAAAAACCGTTTAAAACTATCAAATTTTAAATTTTATTGCAAATAATTTCAAAAATTTAAATTTAGGTTTGCCTGCGATCCGTTTTTTTACCGAGTTTTTTGGGGTTGGAACTCGGTTTTTATAACTTAGAAACGAGATATAACCTTGAAACCTTGCTTTTGGAGAGTTACGACGATCGAACGCAGTTTTTGGTTCTTCATCAAACCCAATTTTTCGCCATTCGTTTTTATTACATTAATTCACTGGGCATGATAATGTTTGTATTCGACGATTGGATTTTTTTGTCCGATAATAATTTAATAGAGAAATTTGGGCCATGTGTCTTTAGTGGAGATAGGGGTAATATATATGATGTCAGGAAATATATTTTTGTACATTAATTAAAAAACAAAATTATCTTTTATTTCATTAGGCATAACCAGAATTAGCTTTTACAGGATAATAAAGCAATTTTAACTGTGTTGTCATTAGGTTTTCGAAGAACAGTTTTTTAAGAACAACTTTTCTGTGAAAGCAAAAACACAGAGGAGAGAAAACCGATAAACATATTGCATGTCTTCCTGTAGCAGAGTTTTAGATATTTTAACTATGTTTTTAGGGCTGTCTAGCTATACCTTTGATATATTAGCTATTTCCTAGCTGTAGCAACAAAGTTAAATTAACTTTAAATTATATTTAACTAAAACAGCCCATAAACACTATTTTTTTAATAAGTGTGACTTAAATACTAAGAGGCAGACAGAGAAAAGTTAGAACTAGAAACAAACGTTTTAAACTTCGAAAGTTAAAGAACTGAGTTCAAAGTTCTCAAACTTAGTTCGGTGTTTTGAACATTTTTTAACGCCAGCGCCGTTTGAAGTAGTTCGAAAGTAGCAATTTGATATGAAGAAATAACAGAGTTCGAAAATAAGTTCACACAGAGTTCTTTCTTCGAAGCGTTCTGAGTGATTCACTAAGGATAGTGAGTTTTCGAACATCAAACACCACCGTCCAAGAACCACTTAAACTAAAAGGTCAATCATTTGCAGTTCTATCATGACTAAAAGTTTTACTAAAAGTGGCTCGGACACTGGCAGATCTGGGGGGCCTGGGGACATATCCCCCCCCCCAGAAAAAGTACGTCAAGAAAACCTGTATTCCACTTTATTTATTATCTATTAGTTTTTTCGTTGGTTATGGTAGATCAATCACAATACCAAATCCCGGCTCTGATCTTTGCAAATGTTTAAGAGATAATTCCTCTCTATAGAAAGTTAATTATTAAAAAAAGTGTTTGCAGTCTAATACAAAAAAAATCTAAAAGCTTTCTAGCCGACTAAGGCTAAGGAAATGATTTTTATAAAGGCAGAAGTTGAATAAGAATTGAACAGTAATATCCAGGCCAAGCCGTTATTCTAGGTTGTTTGGCTTTAAAATTAACCTAATAAAAGCTTATTCAGGTTTATTGCTTTAATGAGGACCTAATTAAAAAACAGCTAGCAATATAGTCTGAACAAAAAAAAAATATTGTCACTAAAAAAATGTAAACCCAAATTGTTGTCACAAAAAAACATGTTTGTGCCCAAAAATGTGCACATACAAAAATTCAGGCAAAAAATGGTGTTGTAACAATTGTTTTATTTTTGGTGTTCATTTTTTTTATTTTAACTTTTTTTTCATGGCAACAAACATTTTTTCTTGATATCAATGTTTTTTCATAATAATATTTTTTATTTATTAAATAACATCATTTTTAATATTATGGGAACAATATATTTTTTAAAAATGGTCGATTAACTTTAAACCTTAAAAGTGCCACAAGGATTTTCTAGAATCTGTGGTAAAATAAAAAATCCAAAAAAATTTTAAAATCAAGAATTTCGAAAAACAGAATTTAAAATCCCAAAAGTTTTAGTCAAATACTATCGTGACTTCCCCAAAATATTTTTTTGATGAGCCTATGGCCTGTTCGAGATGATATTTTATGTTCGAAAAACTAGTGGACCACAAGTGAATCACTAATTTCCATCGAACGAATGAAATCCAAAATCTCAAAATTAATTAAAATGTATGCTCAAATAGAAAACTATTTTAATAAAATATTATTATTGGTCATTTGTCATGAAATAAACAAGCAAAAGCGTAAATAGTTGTTATCACCCATACACTAAGAATCGGGGATTTTCTCACACATATTTAATAAAGGAATCGGACGCTTATCGCAATTTCACTGCATACTCACAGAATTAATCTCACCATTTTTGTTTACACAATATAGTACATATACTCGTATTTGCTAAGTTTTCAGTTTGTTAATTCAGTTCAATTTGTGCGAAGCGGTAGATGGATCATAAAAGTAGTTTTTCTTTCCATAAGTGATTGTTTTTTTTACATAGTTAAAGTATATCTATATATTCTATAGGCGATTTTATTGAAAAGTTCGTAAAGAGCCAAAGAGTACCCACAATGACCATGTTAAAATTGTATCCAACTGTTGTCGGTGAGTTTTTTTAATATTTTATGCATAATGGTATCTTTTGAATGCCCTTAATACCCTAATAGTTTTAATAAGTTGCATTTTAATGTTTTTCTGTTTATTTTTTTCTATTTTTTTCGTTATTCAATCACGCAACATTTTTATAGCTCTTTTTTGTTTTCAAGATTTTGGCTTTCGAAATTCTCTCTTCTAGGAAATTGCTTTGCCAGTATTTGTTTTTCAGGCATTTGGTTTAAACGCAAGTTATTGCAGGATTTCGATTTTCGCCTATTTTTAAAGGAATCTGTGATTGATTCAAAAAAAAAAATAATTAAATGTAAGGCTAAAATAGTTATTCAAACTTCATGTGGCTCAAAAACTATAAATAAAAACAATTATAATTGTCTAAACCTGATATCTGGTAATAAAAAATGTTTTGTATTTATTAAGTATCTTTGTTTCAGACAAATCGAAGCTATCACAACGGAAGATCGTGCCCCTATATTGGCCTGTGCTGCTCGTCGTGTCGGCTGCTGCCTTCATCCTGCTGATCGCAATCTTTGCGCTGACCATCACCATCTTAATACTGCACAAGGAACACAATTCCATTCCAGGTGATGGAGACGACAAAAACATTCCAATCAATTCGTCCATAGGTATTATGGTAGTCCATTATATTTTATAATTTTGTGTAGTCCATTTAAGTAGTCCATTTAAGTGTAGTCCTTTAGGGATGGGTTAAGATTGTCTTAAGATGTTAGTTCCATATCCGGTTATACTTGTTGGATCGATTACCTCAAAATGATATACACTGGAATATTGTTCGCCATTTTGCACGGGGTTGTTTTGTTCATATTTTTGATGATGTTTTTTTATTGTTTAGGATGTTACGACAAGACTCTTTATTTTTTTACATTAGATTTTATACAAACAATTCGAGTTAACCTGCTCCGTCGAACCCGAAAAAGCCTAAGTGGAAATGAACACCAAGAACCTGATACAATTGAATGTAGAAAACAAAAAATATTAAAAGCTAAATTCGCATAAATGGAAAAACTATAACTTCTGTATTCAGATGATTCCAATGGAGCTGTGAAGTTCGTTTCCCGCTCCGAGTGGCAGGCACGTGATCAGAAAAATAAACTGAATGACCTGGAGTTGCCCGCAATGCGAGTGGTTATTGCACACAGCGCTACGGAGAACTGCTCTAGTCAGGTTTGCCTGCCCAACCATAAATAGTTTAATATATATATACTAAATGCGTTCTGTTTCCATTTCAAAGAGCATTTGTGTGTCCCGGATGCAAATCATTCAAACTTTCCACATGAACTCGTCCGGTTGGGATGATATAGGATACCATTTTGTTGTGGGTGGCGACGGAGCAGTGTACGAGGGTCGTGGCTGGAACTACGAGGGAGCGCACACCCGAGGCTATAACAAGCGCAGTATTTGCATTGCATTCATTGGCACATTCACATTGTATAAACCGCCTGAACGGCAACTCAGAGCTGCTCAATATGTGATGGACGAAGGTGTGCGATTGGGAAAACTGTCTAAGGACTACCACTTGTATGGTCATCGACAGCTTATGGCCTCAGAGAGTCCGGGCGAAGCACTGTACAAAATAATCAAAACCTGGCCTCATTGGTCCGATGAAATCGTGCCTCTTTAAGACTGTTTATCTATATACTAAAAGATTATACATAAAATATATAGATAACATAAATATGAACAAATATAAATAAGTAATATACACATATACAAAAAAAAAACATATAAATAAATATATGATGCAATAAAAAGTGGGGTTTCCTTATATTATTTAAAATTGTTAAAAAATATTTATATTTACATTACTTGTGATTGATCTATAACATGTTTTAGAAAATGACCGTCTGCCAGGTTATGGAGAGTCTCTGAGATTTATCGCGCGTGCACAGTGGTTGGCCCAGCAAATCGACAAGGAAATCAACAATTTGGTTTTGCCATCGAATCACGTCATCATCATGCACACCCAGACAGATAATTGTTCCACTCAGGTGCGATATTTTTATTACTGTAAATAATAAACAAATGTATTAATTTTTAAACATTTAGGCTGAATGCACGTTCAGAGTGCGTTACCTGCAATCCTACGACATTTATTCTAAAAGTCTGGACGACATAAGCTACAATTTCCTGGTGGGCGGAGACGGTGCAGTGTACGAGGGCCGTGGCTGGGACAAGGAGGGAGCGCACACGAAAAATTACAATAAAAAAGGTGTGGGCATCGCATTGATTGGAACCTTTAAAAGATCCAGTCCATCGTTGCGACAGCTGAAGACGACTCAGATTCTAATCGATGATGGAGTCAAGACGGGTAAACTGAGTAGAGACTATAAACTGTACGTTCAGCAGCAGCTCGTTTCGGATTCCGGTTCAGTGACGCCAGCTCTGCTTGAGATTTTCAAGAAATGGCCGCATTGGTCTGATATCGAAGCGCCCCAATGATGTGCCCTACAGAAATATTATTATTTTTAATTATTACAAATTTATGATATTATGTAAAACAAAAATTAGTTAAAGTGTGTGTGGATAACGAACATTCCAAAAATATTGTAAGAAGTGTGATAAGATGGGTTTGTTTAAAATTCCAACAACAAAAATGTGATTAACTCTATATTATTATTAAATTGTAAATATATATAAAAGTAAATGTATTTGTACGTAAAGGTAAGCAAAAACATAAATTTAATTTATGAAAATCGTCTAGATTTAGTAAAATTTAAATCCATTTGCTCAGTTACATCTTATTTATTTTATTCTTTTTCGCATAAATCAGAGTATTCAAAAGAAACAAACATTTCCACATTGAATTTATGTACGTATAATTTCAAAACCGATTAGGTACTTTTTTAATATCAAAATTATTATATTTATGTAAATGTTTTTTTAATTGGTACCCTTCTAATAAAAAAATGTTTAATGTTTTAAGTAAGAAAAATATTATATGTATATTTTTTTACACAAAATCAAAGAGGTTGCATAATATATTTTCTTGATTTGATATTTTCATAATGATTATTTTAAGTAATGTCGATTTTTGCACTTACCTACACAACCCTAATTTACAAATAATTTGATAACTTTATAATCAATACAAGTTTACTCATTAAAAAAAACATTATGCTTTTAAATTACTAAAATAAGAAGAAAGGATATTGTAAGGGGGGTATCGTATATTGTATATGATAGATATTTTGGGTTATTCAGCTTCCATTTTTTATTTCAATTTAAAACAATATTGATACGACGAATATTGTTATTCAAACATAATTTAAAAATTTAGATTCAAGATTTTTTATTTAGATCAAGTTAAAATTAAACAAAAACATTTATTTTTATTAGTTTATTTAAGCTAGTTTAAACCTAAACCTTTTAACAAAAAAAACGATTTTTGCGATTTTCTATATTACTAAAAATTTGATTAAAGTGTATGCTGAATAATTCCCCTACTATAAGTTTTATGAATAAAATAATTATTTATTAATGTGTTAATATAAAAATGCATGATAATTTTTAATTAGTTATACACGATTTTAAAAAGGAAAGTAGTAAAGGAAAACATTGAACCTATATAATCTTGATTCTGTTGTGGATCATGAAAATTTTATTCAAAATACAATCCGAAACTTTAAGTATTCTAATTATACCCACCCTGTGTGCTATATACAATTCAAATATGTTGCATTTTAGTTTAAACAATAGAAGTATAACAATAAAGAAATTTCATAGTCAATTTTAGCATAAATAAAAAAAACCTGTCGTTTTTTTGCGGGATTTTGAGACTGGTGATGTGATGATGTCCAATTTTTCTAAAAATCTTATGATTATTATTATTATTTTAGGATCATATCTATTTACGTGCAAAATTTCATAAAGATTGGATCCGAATTAAGAAAATTCATTTTTGCATGACTTTAGGGTCGATGAAAATTTTATAAATTCTCCAAAAAATTGTTTGGATATTAAATAAAGCGGTCTACTTATTTAACAATGGCATAACTTCAAAGATGACTTAAACTCAACAGCTTACTTGTAGCGGGAGAATTTTCTATACAAATGTTGGCTTCGTGTTCGGAAGAGCTTATGATTCAAATTCCAATAGCCAATCGCAAGTGCCGTCATGAAACATTGAGAATTTATTCGAATCCAGCCACTTACTACTTACTTATCGTCTTCAAAATATCCATTCGACATGATAATGTAAAGCCAACCAAACGCAAGCGGCAAGTCTCTACGATCCGAAACTGTCGGGGGATTTATATCGCGAATTCCCTTCAAGAGGGGATCGAGAAATTGATGGAATTTTGTTGATTGATGAAATATTTTGGAAAATCTATCTTTTAATAGTCAAACCTCAGCCATTCCTTAATATAGAGGTTACGAATACGGTCGACAAGGATTTATGGGAAACTTTCAGTCGAAAATTTGTTTTAATAACTTTTATAAAAGCAGCTTTTTTTCTTATGTACATGTTTAAGAGCACAAAAACAACCACAACCCAACAGCAATCTGCAAGCTCACAAAACCTATTTTATTGTCGCGCGAATTTCTGTTTCTTCGATGTATAGTAAATCTCGAGATTCGATAATCTAAAAAAAAAAAAAAAAATTAAAAGATATCCAAATCTCAGAATGGATGAAACACATAAAACGGGATCAATCGGCCTATCGGTTTTCTTCTTTTCAATAATTCACTTTATATAGAGTAAAAATATATGTTATAAATTTCCTTATATGCTTATCTCTTAAATCGCAATTTAAATTTAGTCAAATGTGAATATTTTTACCTTTTATTAATATCTTTTGAATATATAGCATAACATTAAAATGCCTAATCTAAAATAAACAAAATCTATATATTAAAATCTCTATAATTGAATGCCAACCTCACCGGGAGCAAATATTTTAATATTTCTCTCATTCACCTTATACAAAATGGCCTTTTGAGTGGAATTACTTTTGCGTATCGTAATAAGTTTACCGTCCACCTCCTTAAAATTTCCAGATTTAAGTCTATTTATCTGAAACTCTGCATCCGACATGGAAGCAAGATTAGTACACAGATGCTCGTACAAACTCTGTGTGTTCAGTTTCACGACCACAGCCAGTTTGGGTATGGTTTTTGACAAATCGCAAAGACGTTGGCAGAATCGTAGTACAAGATTTTCAGGCACTCCTAAGTTCACAAGACACGAGAGGTCGTCCAAAACAACGGTAACTGATGATTTGACTGCGCTCAGTTCTTCTATGTGCTGCATCAATGTCACCCAAAATGTGTTCAATAGAATCTCTTGATCATCAACTAAAAACTGCGATTCTACAAGAAGTTCGGATATTTCCTGAAGTGGTGATATACATCTCAAATTGTCTTTTTCAATGGCAGCTTTCAAATTGAATCCCAGACGGATTCCAGCGTTAACGTAGTGCTGCTGGGTGTGATGCAGGCATACCAGTACCGTGGCGGTATCTTGAAGTTTTATGCGTTGACCCAGAATACAGTTAATGAGGAAACTTCCGTCTACCCCACAGTCCTCGCGTAGAAATGAAAAATCGTCGAGTTTTGGCTCATTGAGACCACAGGCCAGAAGAACGGAAGCTGCCATTGGTCTGAAGAAAAAATACTAAGTTTATTAAAATTCGTACAGAAATAATTTAAGCACTTACACTGTTTAATTAACTTTGTATTTGTAAAGGAAAAATAGAGTTTAACAAATTTTAGATACAAGTATTATTTATAACCTCTCTATCTGTTGTTTCCTCTATTTATATTCTATAAACGTCAAATTTTACAAATGTGTGCTGTCGGAAATTAGTGCTGCCATATACTTATTTATAGATTATTTTAAAGATAGATAAAAATGTAATTATTATTATTTAGTAGTAATTAAAATAATTTTGTAATAATTATTCATATTATAAATAACAACACTCTTGCTAGAACGAAGAGACATACATTACCAAGAAACAAATAATCTTTATCCTATTTTAAACCTGTTTGAACTTTGAACTGTAATATTTATTTTTCGTATGGAAACACTAAATAAATACCTTGGGCGTTGAGAAAAAGGTAACTGTCACAAATCACAACAACACAGTAAACAAATCGCAGCTGATGGCATCTTACACATCTTACTAAAAACTACTGCATATATTATTTATTTTTAGAATTATTTTCTCATTTATAAATCCCAACTTCCCAAAAGAAAAATGGGTCTAAAACCATTATTAACTGTGCCGCTAGCACTGCTATCACTGTTTATAACATTTATGTCGATTGGTAAACTCATGTGGTTTCTATCGAAACCAACGCACATTGGACCAGAATATGTGTGGGTTTTGAATCTCTTGGACAACTGGTCGCTTTTCGAAAGTTCCCTACAACCTGTGCTCGTTGACCTGCTTCTAATTCTGCTGTTCATTCTACAACACAGCCTTATGAAAGCGAGTATATTTAAAAAATGTATTTCCAAGATTGGATTGGAGTCATCTAATCGAGGCATTTACAACTTGGCGTCCGCTTCGGCATTGTTGGTAAGCACAAACGGGATTAATTAATACTAATTTCTCTAGATTTACAAATTTGTATTTTATGAACAGTTCATGTTAAACAACTGGAAAACCGTGCCGACATTTGTATTATGGAAAGTGGAAGTAGACGATAGGCCATCACTGTGGTGGACATTTGTCATTGTTCACACACTTGCGTGGCTCACAATTTACGGAGGAACTGTATTGTTGGATTTGCCAGATCTTCTGGGTTTAAAACAGGTTATTTGCAAAAGTTTCATTATTTTTTTCATCAAGATTTAAAACTTGTTTTTTTTTCTAATATCTTAGATCTACTATGAAATTAACCAGCTTCCACCACCGGACACATTCCAATCAAATGACCTTAAGAAATTATTTAGTCATGTCCGTCATCCGTCCTTTGTGTGTTTATCTATTGTGCTTTGGGTAACAAATTTAATGAGGTAAATATGAAAATAACTTATATTCTTGATTGAAATTTTAAAGTAATTAAACAATAGTTTGGATCGTCTATTACTGGCAATTTTATGGACACTGTACATGTACATGGCATGGTCCACAGACGCAACGGACGTAGCGTATCACAAGACCCAGCTGCTGCGCAAACGAGCAAAACTTTTAAACTGATCTCTATTTTATGAGTATAAAATACAAATTTACATTTTTTTATGTCTAAATACAACAATTTATTTAAAAAATTAAAATCCTATAAAATGTATCAACTAAAATTGTCTTTTCTATTCCTCCGAAGACTGTAGAACTTCTAGAATACGTAAATCATGCATTTTAGAGTTCGTAACCGGCCGAACTGGAGAGACGGCATCTTTAAACCATACATCCAGGCGCCTGCATCGACTAGGCGTACGCAGTTGTGTGGTGTCTCTGTCTCGCCAGGAGTTTCTACGTTTCGATAACCATTTACTGTTGCTACTTTGTGGTGTAACTACAGACTTCTCAGTGGATGTTGTTTTACGAAAATTCCTTCGTAACTCTCCCGTAAACTTTGTTCTTTTCGGTGTAATTTCCTGCGAGTCTACAATTAGCTGAACCGATTCATCAGAACTGCTTGAGACGAGATCCACGGTTAGACGTACCGGTACGTTCCGATTACATTGTTCTTGTTCATCATCCGAGGACACCCGTATTGGTGACATTTCCATGTCAGTATTTACACGTAGTAAATTCGTAAATACATTATTATCGGTTATATTAAAAATATTCTCCCGCTCATTGCACATTGGTAAGTTAGAGTTAATTTGAAGCGATTCCTTTGATTTAGTAGATGGTATTTTTGCAAAGAATGCATTACGCTGAATCTGGTTCGGTGGTACGTTCGAGACTGAACTTTGTACTTCGCTTACATCATTACTGTCATCGTTGCCGAACAGATCCGGTGAAAGGCGCATAATTTCTTTGTTTTTTAACGGTGACGTTGCTTGCACTGCATCTACATATTCAGTCGAATTCAAAAGGGACACGACAAAGTGTTCCGGTGAAATAATTTCGCATTCCGTTGATTGCACAGTTTCATTTGGATGATGTTGTTCAGAAATTCCTATGTTTAAATTAAAATTATGCCGAGGTGTAGTTTTTGGTGACATGTATGATACAATTTCGGAGCAGATGCTTTCGGTATATGCTATATTATTGCTATTGTCCGTATTACATGTACTTTCTGCTTTCGATTCATCAATGCCTTGCCACTTGCCTTGCCTAGCAATTAATGGCTCATTATCTAACTTGCGAATTTTTACTAAAGGAGTATACTTTTCACTGTTTTTCCGATTTACAGATTCCGATTGATGACGTTTATTTGTTTTAGCTCTTCTTGATTTGTTTGAATTGGGGCTTTCAAGTTTTTGCAACAGAGTGACGTTTCGCACCTTCGAGCGTGTTACTAAATTTGAATTGTGAGTACTCGCTCGAGTTTTCCGTGGTGAAAAGGAAACTTCTGTGTCTTTTTGGACTTTAACATTTTTGATAACATTTGGTTTTTGCTTACACTTTGTATCCGTTGACGGCGATTCAACTCGTGAATAATACAGTAATGGTTCCGAGAAACTTCTTTGTCGAGGTATTTTTGGGGCTACCGGTGAAAGACGTGTGTGCAAGTCGATCTGTCGCTTAGAGATGTCTCGAAGTTCAGAAAATATTTGAAAAATTTCAGTATTATCCATTTTTGGAGTCACTTTCAACTTATACGAGTCTTCGGAGTCGTGATCCTCGGAATCTGATTCAAATATCAAAGGAGACATTTGAACGGTGTCCGGCTCAATCGATACGGGCATCTGCATATCTGAGCTACATACTGACGAATCGCTGCTGAGGACCACTTCTACAATTTTCTTTGGAGGATTGCTTATGTTTGCGATAATGTCATCGATGTCATGGTCGAGTGTTCGATCCAGCGAATCTTCAATTTCGATTTTGCCCGGAACATATTTTATTGGACAGAAAGCGGATGGCTTATTTTTCCACAATTCGAAATGCATTTTAAAGATCTACAAATTTAAAAAAAGAAACAGATTAAATGTAAAAAATATTTTACGATTTTGTTGTTATTACCTGAGGTTCAATCAGTGGAAAGTCTTCAGAAACTTCATGCAAATATCTACGCAAATAAAAATGTCTAAAAATTAGAAATTATTATTATTGGTATACATAAACATAAATAAATCAATACATACTGTACGAAAATCAATAAATGTTGACGCGTTAAAATACAACTTGTATTTGGTAGATTTCCAGTCCGAATATGTTCAGCGTAACCAAATATTTCCTCAGCCTCTTTAATTAAACCACAGAACGTAACAATTGTATGAAAACGTTTAAGGGTCAACTGTAAAATAAATAATAATAAAATTACAAATAATATATCTTGATTGTATATAATAAAATACGTACAGTAATGTCTGCAGAAATAACAAAAATTGATTTCAAACGATCGATTCGGGAAATAGCTTGCAGTTGAAAATCAGTAAATTGAGAGCAAACAGTTTCCTCCAAAATCAAATAATCAACAAACCACGAAAATTGTTGTAAATTCTCAGTACGGACCAGCCGATCGATATAGACTATGTTTAGACCAGAAACTGGAAACTCTGAAAATACAAATTGTGAAATAAAATACTGGTAACTCTTAGCGAACGGGTTTACCTATGTTCTGAAGTGAATCACTATTCCATATGCAAAACTGTCGACCTGTCAGAACCTGTAAGTGGTAGTTCCAATGAAGAATTCTATTCGGATCAGTACAGACCACCAGACAGCCGTGATTTCGATTGTATTCTTTAAAAATGGTGGCCAAAAGTACGATAACTTGGATTGGTTTTCCTAGACCGGACTCATCGTTAAGGATACAAGACTTGGAATTGTATAAGAACCGTATACCATCCAATTGAAATGATGGAAGGTATTGTGCTATTTTGCCAGGTATTAAAATACCTTGAGTAGCGTCAATTAAAACGGATTCTGTTGGTCGTTCTGCAATAAAACCATGCAAGGACATTTATCTAAAAATAAATGTATTCAAATTATTAATATATCAAATTGTTTCTTAACAAAATTAAAAAAAAAAAACTCAAAAACAAATCAAAGTATAAAAACTCACTTGAATTATTACAGGCACTCTAATTACTAGAACGGAATAGTGCAACACAAATAGATATCATTATGTATCCCATCTGCAAGTAAAAAAACATAACAAACATTGGCACCGACGATCTTTTGTGATGAATATCAAACGTTTCCGTAAGTAAGTCTTTTGCGAATATCCGAAAAATAAAGTCAAACATTTAGAATATTTATATATTTTCTGTACACATACACATAAAACGTGGACTCTGCGTGCTTAACATGCACTCACGTACACATTAAAATGCAATTTGTGCAATTTGTATAATATATAGAGTATTTCGCTGTTGATATTTAATTAGTATTTTTTGTAACACTCCGAACGTGTGGCAGCGAGAGCTCAATGGGAATAGGACAAGGGCCAATGCACTTGAATTTGAAATTTGAATGTGATTTGTGATAATAATTGACATTTTTTGTCAATGGAACGATCTGACATGTGAGAACTGAGAACTGAGAACAATTATCTCCAATAAGAATCTAATGCTAATTCTAAAAATAATTTTGGTGAATTCCATTACCGTGGGCAACACTATTCGTTTGACATTACAAATGTTTTGATTTTTGTACGGTTGATTTGTTTTGTTTATTTGTGTAAATTGTGGGTGATTTTGTGATTGTGGTGCAATTCGCCCGGAGTGCGGCTATTTAGCTATGATTCCGATGGTCGGATCTAAGGACATTGAAAATAATTTCAAAACTTGTACTCATTAAATTTAAATGTATTCGTATGCCATTCAAAGGTGTAATTTCCGGTATTAAAAACCCGTTGGAGTTCGTATAATGTAATATTTCAATTCATTCATAATAATTTTAAAATTTTAAAATATTATTGAACGAATTTCGATCTGAAACACTTCGAGCATGTAATAGGTAAATAAATCAATGTTATCAATAATTTAAGACGGTTCATTTGATCGGATAAACAAAAATTGAGGTTAGGTCCAAACACTTCTTTAATATAAAATGTTTTTTAAACTTTGGTTACAATAATAGGTAAATTGGAGGAAGAACTCCACTATTTTAATCAGAGATGACTAATGCGAAGAAATAGGAGTCCATAGCAGCACCTCAAATTTGGTAAGGAAAAGGTGATATATGTTTTTAATTTAATTACGTAGAAATCGGTTTAAAAGGGTGGTAAAACATCAAAAACAAGCAACAAAGGGTCCTATATGGGACTCTGGCAAAACAAATATTCGAATAATCATGTGAATTTTCCCCCCTATAGGTATATATTAGAGTTATTCTTCCAATCAGCCAAATATTAAAAAAAACACTTCTTAAATATAGTAGACGCTCACACATAGAAGATAGATAACAATTCAACATATATTTAAATTACCAGAGAAATTCTTGTTTATTATATCACCACTTCCTGGAATATTTGCTCCAGGATGTGGCTAGAAAATGCGACGTTTTCATTTGATGATATTTATAAAAACGAAGCAAAAAAACTGTAACAAAATTTTGAAGACAACTCAAAAAATTACTGAAGCTGATAATTCAAAAACTAGTAGTGGCTTAAAAAAATGATTGATGTTTTAAGCACTCAGTATTTTGTCCAGTAAAACTCGATTATTAACAAAGTATAAGCATAACCAAAAACAAATTATTTTGTTAATCAAGTTGAATTAAGTGGTAGGATATTGCCTAGATGTAGAAGCTGTAGTGTATCTAGAGTTAATAGCTAGATCTAAAACAAAGGACTAAAATACATTAAAAAATTGTAACTATTTGTGTGCAAGCAAGCATTTATTTATTAATTATTATAATACCTAAACATTTTAAAACACTTCTAAAAATATGAAAGTTGTAATCTACATTCTATGATCAAAATGTAATGATAAATTTTCCATGATCGCTTTTCTTTGAAACTCGACTTCTCTGCGACATATGCTAGCCAAAAAAATTGGACATTGGTATTGAACCTTTTCCGTGCAATGGGTGTCGCCGGCCACATTTACGAAGCTAAAAATTCCATATGAATTCACTAAAACAATATAGTTTTATATTTTAATAATTATATTAATTAATATAATTTAATCATTTTTGAAAAGCAAACTAATTACTTACAGCAATATAGTCCAAGCGCAAAGCAAGTCTTGTGACGGGATTCAATGGAATAAATCGTAGGCTTATTAGGAACATCATGTCTTCTGGCAGCAATTTCAGCCGTTGCCGTGTTGGTCCAGTACGGGTAGTGAGATAGTTTTTCTCGGTATACTACAGAGTACACCCAATCGGAGAAATGCCCATTGTCGGACGTTATGGAGAAATCAAGACTGAAGAAAAGATCCATTCATTGGAGTATGTAAGACATTTTGCCAATATATCAAAAAAGATATATATATATATATATATATTTATATACATAAATGTACTTACATAGT
>JAAAKO020007403.1:0-19143 GCA_010015015.2 Bolitophila cinerea | reverse complement strand
TGGATTTCAATTGTTTTTTTTGGGACGCAATATTTGGAACTCAAATATTTATTTTGGCTCTCACATAATATTCACCCTTTTAAAAATATCTTTTTAGCCGACATTAAATTTATAAATGATCATTTCGGTTAAAAAAGTGGTCAATCGAATGACGCAAAATATTTTTTTTGATTTTTCAATGTTATACATTTTCTTTGGGTTCCTTCGCAGTGAAAATCTACTAACCATCTTAGTATAACTCCGCATAAACTTAGATTTATGAACGAGTATCTAAAAAAAGTCTGTTTACTACTTTGATGTGCATGTATAAATGGGCGTGCGCGCACGTGCGTATAGACTGTGTTTAAACTTTGTACAGAGCATAACTTTAACCAAAGTGCAATAAACTCCTTTCAAGCTTCGTGCGATCCATCATGTACATATTATGTATATTATATATTTTATGTATATAGCTTGCATTGTGATCATATAGAATCTATATAACGCAGCAATTTACCCTGTTCTTAGTACACATTTCATTTACGCGAATAAACGTTGTGATTACGGTGCGAACGTGAGCGCGTGCAATATAGTTTTCCTAAGAAAATGCGGTAAACATTATGTTTTCCAAAGTTCTATGGCTTTGCGCAGACAGATACGCATTCTGTATTTTACTGGGGGCACGATGATACATTGGTGTTGTGTGCATAAGAGTGTATTTTTGTATTACATGAGTATATATAAATATGTGTGTGTGTGTGTTTGGTATTTCTTGGCTTATATACCATAATTACAAAACATTTCTGGGAAAATAAATTTGCAGATTTAATTATTTCTATAATTCCAAGATATTCGAAAAAGCTATCAATGTAATGATACATTTTAAAAATATTTTTTTCTAATTAAATTCTACTTAAATTATACTTATTTGTATTAATTGAAGTATAGTATGTAAATATATATATATATATTAGGTAAAATTAAAAATATCTAAGTATAAAAAATGTAAAAATTTACTTGAATGCTGGATTTTAATTGTGAAACATTCGCTTACCAGCAAGTGGAAACAAGATGGAAATACAGATTGAAATCAAGTGCGAGAGAGACATACAACGTTGCCAGCAATGTCAGTACTAAGAGAAACGTTGAAAGTGCGCTCTTTGCTGGCCAAAAATATAGGTTTTGTCTCTGTCTATCGTATTGTGAATTTAATCTTTTTCAGCATGTCAGTGCTGGAATTGTTTGGCAGCAGTGTTTCACAATTAAAACCCAGCTTAAGGCTAGTCCAAAATAAAATCAAATATGTTATCGAATAAAAAAAGTGTGCATTTATATATAATATATATATATATATATAAAAAAAGAAAACAAATAATAATTATAATAATTTCGGCAATGAACATTTTTATAATTATTATAAATAAATAAACTGCTTGTGATTAAAAATATATATATGTGACAAACATAATTATGTTTGCGTCCATTATATCTTATCTAAAGATCAAACGGTTGTCTTTTGCGAAAGCTTTAGAATTTTCAAATTAAAAAAATGAAATAAATGAGATCTATATATGTGAATTGTTTCAAAATTAAAGATGCATAATTGCAAAGGATCTTATAACGTTTCGTTTGTTAAAACAAGAAACTGATCTCCATAAAAATCCAATGAATTTGTATTATTAAAAAAATACATTCTTTCTGAAACGTATATAAAACTTATAAAAATAAGGTATCGACATTCTCAAAGAAATAAATGTTTTTTGGTTTAAAAATATAATAGATGTCTTCCACACTTTGGCAATGTGCATGGTTCTCATGAATAAATAACATAAAAAAAGTCAAAAATATCCTTTATATAACCTGTACTTTATGTACATTTTGATTTGTGTGTGGGTGCCAGCGCCTGCATGCATATGTCCAATAATGAAAAATCGCCCTATTTTGTGAGTACACCAAAATAACGTATAAATCTAAAAGATAAATATATAAATCGAAGGATTTGCGTATATACATCGATGTTAATGGATTTCCCGATGTACCGAAAATCGATTTGCCCGTAAAGTGTATTCTTTCTACTACATATATCACATGCATATGGGGCAAAACAAGTTTATGAATTTCAAATATATACTTTAGGTTTAGGTTATAGGTATATCGAAGTTATGCAAGCAAAAACGATCTTAGGTGTGTGGCACTCTGGGCGCATATTGGCTTAAGAACCGTAAAATTCAAGAATGCAAATAAAACCAACCGATGTAAATAATGGCTTTGACTATACTATACAGCTCAGCTATACTATAAATTGGAAAATGCATTTGGAAAGGCGTGGCGATGTGCTTTGCTACATTAAAATATAGTATGGGAGGAAATGTGGGAAGCCCGTCTCTAGAGTAACCATAAAGCTTTACACGGTTTATTAAATAGTTGGTTCAAACTTTTGGCGGCCAACAGCTGTTTACATTTTTGTGAAATTAGGTTGCACCGGGGCTCTAAATTTAGTAGAAACACAAAACGGTAAATTCTGGGCCGTTTTACTTTAGCAAGGTTAATGTTAAATAAAATAATTATGATGACACCTGTCACACGGTACAATCAAGTAATTATATAGCTAAATGTTTATTTGCATATGTGGGTTTATTATCTAATTACAGTGCAGCTTTTGAATTTTACTACGTTGTAATTAAAATAATGTAAATAAAATATATACACTCAATTTAGTTATTTAGGGCATTATGTTTTCAGTTAATTTTTATATGTTCGTACGAAAAATAGTTATAAATTTAGTTTATAATTAATGTATATTTTACTCGAGTTGTGATACATTGTTTACGTTTAACTTTAATTTAGATCCTTTAAAAATGCCCAATGCAGACAAAAATCGACCTAGAGAAACGAGTTATACTATTAAAAGATTTCAATTATTTATATTTTTTCAATGCTTTTGAATTTGAACTTTTTAAAGTTTTTTAAGAAATGTATTTTAAAAAATACTATTTTGTATATTTCCAAGCTCCAAACTTTAATATACGGCTTATACCATACTCTTGGTCTAAACCTCTTAACAAATTGTTTGATCAATAATGCATGATAATTTATCAAAACACAAAACACTATTATTTATACATGCTTCTGCAATCACGTCGAGCTCTGTGGATATATTATATAATATAAGTTTATATTATTAAAACGATAACATTTTTTCAGAGACTTTTACAAAATGGGTCGAAAGGTGACTGTGGCCGTGGCGACGCTGAACCAGTGGGCGCTGGACTTCGAAGGGAATATGGGACGCATTTTGCAATCCATTGACGAGGCCCGTGAGCTGGGTGCTAAATATCGCACAGGACCAGAACTGGAGATTTGGTAAGTCATCCACTTTGCAGATGATTTGTTTTAAAAACACTCAAATGATGACCCATGATGCTACACTTTTTTGAGCACACTGTGATTACCTATCCTTATCAAATCATTTATTAGTTTAAGTCTGATGATTATACCAACAATATTATAAATTACAAATATATTCCAAATATATTTAAAATATTATTTCTATACACAGTGGATACAGCTGCGAGGACCACTTTCATGAGCCAGACACATTTTTGCACTCGTGGGAGGTGTTGGTCTGTATTATGATGTCACCGAAGTGGTAAGTACCTAGTAAACATAATAAAGCACAATTTTAATGATTATATATAGTCAGGATATGCTGATCGACGTTGGAATGCCTGTGCAGCACCGTAACGTTGCCTACAATTGCCGGGTGGTTTTCTTGAATCAGAAAATTCTTTTCATACGACCAAAGCTTATAAACTGTGATGATGATTGCTATCGCGAGACTCGTTGGTTTTCACCGTGGACCAAGGTTTTTGAAATAATAACGACTTACTTGAACAATGTGAAATATAAATATTGTTTTAGAGATTAACCACTGAAGAGTTCTGCTTGCCACGCATGATCACCGCACAAACCGGCCAGACCACAGTGCCATTCGGTGATGCTGTAATTGCTACACGTGACACCTGTCTGGGCTACGAGATCTGCGAGGAACTGTGGAACGTGCGAAGTACGCACATTGACATGTCTCTGTCCGGCGTTGAGATAATGGTGAACGCTTCCGGCAGTTATATGGAACTTCGAAAAGCATACATTACGACGGACCTCATCAAGAATGCAAGTTTTAAGGCAGGAGGAGCTTATCTGTTCAGTAACCTGCGTGGATGTGATGGTCAGCGTGTTTACTTTAACGGATGCTCTGCAGTGGCATTAAATGGGGATATAATTGCTAGAGGAAAACAGTTTTCGCTTCAGGATGTGGTGAGTTTTTTTTCTTTACCTTATATAAAAAAAGTTTATTTTTAAATATTTAATTTTAGGAAGTAACTAGTGCCACATTTGACCTGGAAGACATAAGAGCTTATCGTATGTCAAAAAGATCCCGCAGTAATATCGCCTCATCAGCACCAACCTATCCCCGTGTTATGGTAGACTTTGAGCTATCGCACGCACATGATTTATACACTGAAGTAAATACGCCAATCGTGTGGCACTATCACAGTGCTGAGGAAGAGATTGCACTGGGACCAGCCTGTTGGATGTGGGACTATCTTCGTCGATCCGGCCAGGGTGGATTTTTCTTACCTCTAAGTGGAGGTGTCGATTCTAGTAGCACAGCCACCATTGTACACTCAATGTGTCGCCTGGTCGTGGAGGCCATTCAGAACGGCGATGCACAGGTACTCGATGATGTGCGAAAAATTCTAGCCGATCCAACGTACACACCTGACATTCCGGCTGCTCTGTGTAATCGACTATTGGTCACGTGTTACATGGGTGGTCAGAATTCCAGTCAAAAGACACGTCAGCTGGCTGCAACACTCGCAAGTCAGTTGGGCAGTTACCATTTAGAAATAAATATTGATACAGCAGTTAGTGCCTTACTTGGGATCTTTACAATGGTTACGGGTCTCATGCCAAAGTTTCGATCTCATGGTGGTTGTCCACGCCAAAATCTTGCTCTGCAAAACATCCAGGCTAGACTGCGAATGGTACTTGCCTATTTGTTTGCCCAGCTTATGTTATGGGTACGCAATCGGCCCGGTGGTCTGCTAGTACTAGGCTCCGCAAATGTAGATGAGGCTCTTCGGGGCTACATGACTAAGTACGACTGTTCGAGTGCAGACATAAATCCTATTGGAGGTATCTCTAAAAATGATTTGAAAAAGTTCCTTAACTTTGCGCGAGATCAGTTTAACTTGTCTGTAATTACTGCAATCGTTGAGCAACCACCTACAGCTGAGCTAGAACCTCTTAAGGATGGTTTCGTAGCACAAACCGACGAGCAGGACATGGGCATGACCTACGACGAACTCAGTCAATTCGGCCGCTTGCGTAAGCAGCAGCATTGTGGTCCGTATAGTATGTTCTGTCGCTTGGTATCCATGTGGCGCAATGATTGTAGCGCTCAGGAAGTAGCAACTAAAGTAAAGCATTTCTTTCGTTGTTATGCAATTAATCGACACAAGATGACCGTGTTAACACCGTCCTACCATGCGGAGTCTTATAGTCCAGATGACAATCGCTTTGATCACCGTCCGTTTTTGTATCGTGCAAACTGGAGCTGGCAGTTCCGTGCCATCGATGAGGAGGTTAATTTTAATTACATGAAACGTATTAACCCTATTAATATTAATATTATTTTGTATAGCTCAAGAATTCCTCAATGCTACCATCGTCCTCATCGTATGGCGATCGAACCAGCACAACTAGTAAATCGTACTCACCGCAGTCCAATGACCAGCAAAGCGTCAGTCGACGTTCGTCTCAACGAGACTCAAAGTCATCCACGCTGTCGTTGTCCTCAACGCTCGTGGAGAGCGCAGCTAAGCGGGCGGCTGCCTACAGCAAGGTTAATATAAACGTTATGGGCAAGATTAAGGATCGCACCGGTGTGCCGGTTTAATAGTGAATCCAATTATTGAAATAATTTTTGTTTTATTTTTATTTTACAAATTGCATTTGTTTTCATTATGCATATCATTATTATACTAAGCTAAATTAGTAGTGCAGCTTCAATTTCTTGGAAACCGCCAATCGTGAGACGCGCGTTCCTCAAACGTTAGCTTTAATTCACATTTTAAAAATGCAAACGCGTTATTTTCGCACAATTAATACAATAAACAAACTTACTAAAAAATAATACCTTAAGTATATACCAACACTTTGTCAATATACAATATCTAAAATTACAATCGATTCTCGTACCTATTACACAATTAGTAAACCCAATCAAGTTTTAGCGACAATATTATAAATTATTATACATATATATACATACAAATAGTATGTATATTGTATTGTATTATATTACAAATACTTATACACAGACCATTTTATTAGAATGTTAGGATAAAAAAAAACATTTTTCAAAAAAATCACAAATATGCCTTAAATCTTAGATCGTAGATTTGTGCCCGTGTTCCTTGAACGCGTAAAGTTTTAAGTGTTATTTTTTTTATTATTATTGTATAATTCTGGACCAGTAACATCCTTTTTCTGTGTTGTCGCCTCCGAAGTATAGTACGCAACCAATAAACGAGTGATATTAACTAGATAACAGCAATCTATATTGATAAAATATTCACACTTCACAGTCTTTGCTGTATTATATAATAAACATAATTCATAAAATGTAATATCAATCAATTAATCGTAATACGTTATTTGTTTTTAACAACATAACCGTAATTTTGTGCATTTAAAACTGACACACAAAACACTGCCACAAGGAATTACTAATACATTCAAAATCTGTGAGACACAGAAATCCTAAATTATATTGAAGGGTTGAAAAGCCTAAAGCTATAACCAAAAATGAATAACATTAAAAATTGCATTTGCCATCAGTCAGAGAGGCGATTTTTAAATACAAATAGCTATATATGCATAAATAAACTTTTTAGAACCGAAACTAATTATTATTGTAGAATACTATTTTTAGCCTAATCAAATATACACAACTTAATGTAAACACGCACAGCCTACAAAATACATATACATATATAATGTAAATATTTTTAGCTTTAAACAATTGCGATAATGTAATATGAGTTATTTCTTATAGATATTTCAGATATCCACTTTTTTAGTTTTAACTACTATAAACATATGTTGTGACCAATTATTATCAATTAATAAAAGATTACCGAAGGAATGAAAGCCAAATAATCTTACCTGTTTTAGAGAGAGACGAAAAGTAAGAACATACTAGAAAATTAAACGGAGTATAGTACAATGAGCCCATGTGCAGATTTCTCATCATCATCATTGAGTAATGGTTTAAAGATATGAATAATTTGCTGTCTTTGGAACTTCAAAAACCTCAAAATCATTTAAAAGGACATTTAATTGATTTATTTTATTTCAAAAAATATTTGGTTTAAGCAGGAGACAATTAAGTGGAAACACATCCCGAGTACATCATAGCCAATATATTATTATAGTATATTTGCTTTATTTGACTGTTTTAATATACTGTATATTAAATTTGGATCAAATCATAAAATAGATTTAAAGCATGATTAACAGTACATTTCATCTGGTCCTGCAGTAAACTATAATATAATAATGTTTAGTTTTGTCCTGGAGGTCACGCTGTCACGCACTTATCTATATTTAACCAACCATATTTATGTTCCTTTTTCGCTGGCTGGAGCTTCTTTAAAACGCCAAAAAACGGTTCATGTTTATCATTAATTGTTTTAATAGATCATCATTATAATAATAGTCGCACATTACAATATAAAAATATATGATTTTTTTTGATTTTTCGGCTCAATATCATTTGTTGTTGTGTATTATTATATGCATTTAATAGTGCTTCCGTTTATTTATATTGCTTTTTTTAAACGGAAACTGCATACATATATTTGTAATATATAATTAAATTGTGTGTGTGTATAATATAACATAAATAAAATATAAAAAAGAGAAATAATAAATATCATTAATATTATTTGCGCTTAAAATGAGAAAACTTTGAAGGAAAAGAGAATAAATCGTATGTAATATAAAACGAGTCTAAACGATACCAATAATTATTGTGTGTTGTTATTGTTTTGAAAAATGTGTTTGGACGGAAATCTGATTCCAAATGCATAATTGTTGTTGTTGTTCTTTTACGTTTATATCTTGGTTTATCCTAATTCAATTGAGCTACGTAATATATTTTTAAATGCATAAATTCACCCGGTATTGCAATCGCCAGTCGCGATATATACAACATAATATATATTGGCAGAGAAAATAAATATCCTTATTATTAATATTACTCGAGAACAAATACACTGAGAAAGGCAGCAGCAGTGCGTGTCTTTATTATTTGTAATTCATAATCGATTTATTCTAGATATAAAGTTATATTATTACTCTTATATTCTACAAAAGGTACTTAAAAGCATGTTTAATGTTACATATTAAAAATATATATATATATATGTATATATATTTAAAGAAAAGATCATAATTCAAACCGCATATTTTAACAAAATAATAATAATTAATTTTCTTTCTAGAAAATACCACGTGTAACATTTTTTTTTTGATTCGTGTGAATGTGTTTGCAGCGACTATATATATTTAGTTATGTAGGTATAATATATGCATCATTAGCTCTTCGCCCTTGGAAGACTTTACAAAAATTCTCGCGCTAGTCTCATAACAAAATGTTGATCTTAACTTAATTTGAGTCCATCGCAGTGACACTCAGACAATTTATAATTATTGTTTTGAGAAGTTATGTTTGTGTGTGTATATCTTACATACGAAAAAATACTATATCTGTGTGTGTGTGTGTGTGTTTGTTTTGTTAATTCTATTAATCATTATTTACGTAAAAACTAACCCAATATCCATCACCCAGATTGCACAAAAAACCCGATACTTTGTTTAAGTTCCGATGCCGGTGGTGAAGTGCGGGGCTGGAAGACACCGCACGTGTCTGTTTGTCACCTCAGATGGCGAACGATGGACACGGGTGCCAGCCCCAGCATGTCCATTTAAACCACCAGCCTTTGCAGTCGTTTTGTTTTGTTTTTGTTATAGTTTGTGTCCCTTTTGTGTGTTGGGATGTGTGTTTTCACTCGTTTCGAGTGGGCGAAAAGTACGCACAGGCGCAAGTGTCTCAAAGATCTTGAGGCCTTTGCGAACGATTCCAGCACTTTAGGACGAGACGTGTTGCTCGACGTGCTCCACGTACAAAATTATAAATTCTTCAATAAAAATTAAATTATAGTATTTTACATGATCGACATAATATTACGATCATCGTTCTCCATGTCTGAGAGACCTCAGTTTTCATGTGTGTTTGTGTGAGATTGTAAATGTTTTTTATAAAAATAGAAAAAATCACGTTGTGTTTGATTATCAGACTTGATTTGCGTTGTATACGAAAGGAAGAGAGAGAGGAAGAGTATTTAAGAAATAGAAATTCAATGTGTTTTTTTTTTTAAAGGAGAATAGGGAAGGAATTGAAACGCATTTGCTAGTAATTTAATTGCCTAGTGATTTACTGGCATTGGTATTGCGCCGAGTAAATTATTTGCGAATTGAGAATTTGTAAATTTGAAGTGTCGCTTATCGTAGAATTTGAGCAGGGCTGGTGAATAGGGATGGTTTTCCTTAAGATGTATATAATGCACTTCTGGGGCACTGGTTGTGTGACCACATTCTTCACACACGTACATCTGTGCAACAAAAAAAAACTTACGTTAATAACACAAAAACATCGAAAAAAATAATATTATTACCTTTGTTCGTCGCTCTTTATAGGCATACTGGTGCTGTACTCCGTGCACCTTCAGACAATGTGATTCCAGAGAGCAGCGTTGAGTGAATGATTTTTCGCACAGATTACACTTATAAGGACGTACGCCAGTGTGGGTGCGGGTATGTCGCTTCAGGTCAAACGTATCGTTGAAACCCTTTCCGCAGAATGTGCATAGGTACCTCTTGATGTCCGAGTGACATTTCATGTGACGGTTTAGCAGGCGCTGTAGCGTAAATGCTTTGGAACAAATGTGGCAGGCGAATTTGTTTGGATCATCCTCAGCAATGGGCGGTGGTGATTTCTTGTCTTCATCGCGTAATCGGTGACCATGCGCATTCTCAACGGCCAGAGGATTTTTGATACCATGTCCACCATTTACGAACTCCAGCTGTATATCTGGAGACAATCCCAACTAAAATAACGAAACATACAATTATTAGCTTTAAAAAATAGATAGGAGGAGAGTTAAGAATGTAGACAGAATATAGAGTAAGTGCAGTGTAACATTTGATTTGATAGTATAGTTACAAAATAACGGTTTTTGTTGATAGTAAAAGAACAAAACAGAAATTAAGAAAAACAAACCAATCAAATCATCCGATGCGCTTACCACGTCTTCTACACCGGTCTCCCGTTTTATCTTGACACAACTTACGCTTGCAATTAGAGGCTTCGCATCTGGTGGTGGCTCCATGGATTCAGAACCTGGTGACTGCATCGATATGTTGCTGTGCGAGTCCAAATCGTAGCCCATAGCCGTGTTCAGTGTTAACTGCTCATGGTGACTACCACTGTTGTGATGATTCTGCATCATATGATGCATATCACGAGTCTGGTGGTAGCTGGGCGGTGAGTCTTGGTGATGATATTTCATGGTGTTGATGTGACCAGGAATTCCGTATGCCGTTCGGTCGTAACCATTATTACGGCTCATCATCATGTGCTCGGAGAACGTGTCTAAGCAATTGTTGTCCACCGGTGTGATCGACACAGAATCCGGTGTAAGGCTCGGCGTAGACGAAAGTTCCAGATCGTTTCCGTTACTGGACTGATCATCATTGGGCATACGTTGTAGGAACGAGCTAAGATCGACGGCATCGCTGAGGCTGTCCAGCAGCGCGTGTTCATCGGATGGTGATGAAAACGTTAGCGTGGCCGTAAACTGGAGTGGATCAACCACTCCGTTTGTCATGTCCATCATTCCGTCATTTACATCATATGCAGAGTATGAATTGTGCATCATACCCAGAGAATCCATTTTGGACTCATAGTCCAAATCCTGTTCGTCCTTCAGCACAATACCGTACGCAGAGTTCTGCAGCATAGAGTAGTGCTTTGAGCTAAGATGTGTGCTGTGACTGCTATTATTATTATTGTGGTTGTTATTATTATTATTTGTATTTGCTGATTCATAACCATTCATGTTGGTGAGATCGTGAGTAGTGTCGCAGTCCATGTTCAAGTTTGTGGCCATCATAGTGTTATATGCATTCTGTACGAGGAAGTTTCCGTTGACCGATGCATTGTATGCATTCAATCCACCCTGGCCGCCTTTAAGACTTTCGTAGAATGGTGGTAGTGAGCCAGTAGGAGGACTATTTGGTCCGTAGTTGGAGCGACCGTCACGACCACCCATTCCACCACCTGCTCCACTACCACTACCCATACCTGCGCCCGCACCACCGCCACTGTTACCAGTGCCTCCGAAATTGATGCTGCCTCCGCAGTTATTGCTCTGACCCTGGTTACCAGCTGACTGTTGACCATTGCTACCAGCCGATCGGCCATGACCGGCGGCCGCCGTTACGATACCGTTTACCTTACCCACTGTTCCGCGTGGTACTGTCCAGATGGACAGATTCGGTCGTCCACGTATTGCACTGTTTCGCCTGGCCTCACGATACCGGCGCTCCTGTTCCTCACTGAACTCGTTGCGTCTCTTTGGAATGTGATAGTCAATGGGCTGCTCCTGCTCGGGCTCTTGGTGCACGATTGTTGGAACTTCCAGTGGTGTGGTGGGTACGCTTGTGTCTAGCTTGTCTTGTTCGGGTGATTTGGCTATAGGAGCACGTTGAATCACGGATATGCGTACGGCTGATTCGGGCGGTGGTGGAGGACTTGGTCTGGACTCGGCCGATGGTGGTTCCGGCGTTTTGAGGCTGATAGGCTTTAGTATGGGAACAAGATTCTTTTCTTCGGCGATGCGCGGTGACAAAATGTTTGCAACCGTGCTACTGGCTGGCTCTTCGGCTGTGTCTTTTCGTAGGTTTGGATACTCTTTGCGCTGTGCTTGGGTTAGCACATGTCCTCGACTGCCGTATGGAATGTCACCACCGAGAATGGAAGATATGAAACGACGCACAGGTGGATCACGGACTGTAGTGGTGGCGGACTTTGTGAGATCAGCAGCAACGTTTTGGCAGCGCTCCAAACGTCTAGGACTACTGGGCGGAGACTGGCGATTATTGTCCTCAGCAAAAATATCACGAACTGAAATTGATTAAAACCAAAGAAAATAGGTTAGTAACACTCACAATTTAGAATGGCGGAGCAGATATATATAATATATATAGTTCGTACAGTGTTTTTTCGTATAATAGCCACAGATTATTTCGATTTGCAGCATTAGGATGTAAGTGCTTATTTCTTAAAGATAAGTGGCTGTAGTGGTATTAATCTCATTTTATCTTTATTAATCACTATATAAATTTACAAAACGTGCTTGCTGGATGAGAATGGAATTTTTATATAAAAATATTAGGAAATTTTCAAAATGGATGTTGAAAGTAAAAGATCAAAGGATTTCAAATTTGCTCATGCTACAAATATCGCGCGCGATTTGATTTTGCGCAAGCGGGTAATTTTAATCTTTTATATGATTGTAGCTCCACCTGTTTTGTATTTAATAAAATGTGAGTACTAGATTTATTTAGTAAAAAAAAATTTTTTTTGTGCGGTAAAAAAATAAGATTGGCAGAGAAAGAGTATACAAATGCCTAAACTCTAAATCTAATTGTCACAACTCACACAAAAAGACGACTATTGTTTGGCGAATTTCCTAACCTCTCTTTGTCAGTTCAAACAATAATAAATATATACCAAGCAAATGTCACAACAAAGCGCATTCGCACTTTGCACGGTGTGTGAACTTTCATTGTCAGTTTATAAATAAATAAATACAAAAACATATATATATATATATATATATATATAAAATATGCACCTTGTTCATTCGCAAACGGCATATTTATTGTAATCACGGATTGATTATTATGAAATAGTGTATTAAGCTATAAAATCAATTCCTGTAAATTGTTAAACAATAATAACAATTCTAGGGAAATTGATATTTTTCTATCTTTCTGTTAATATCCATCAATTTACGTATATAATAATATGAAAAAGGCGTATTCAATATGGAAACTATTTGCTCGTGTCGTCGTGTCAGTAATTATATCTGGCCGTCCGTGCGATCGTTGTAGATCGACCAATTAGCATACCCTCCGTGTGTGCACTACACAATGTCAATCTATCCTGCATGTGTATTACATGTATATATAGTTTATTATAGTAGGTACATATGCATTAATGATGAGTACAACAACAACAGAGTTGTAGTGTGCAGCTTTTTTACCATGTATGCGATAAATAATTGTCGGAATAAATTACGGTGGACATGTTTAACGGAAACACTTGCACGCTGTGTAATTTGATGTTCGCGGATACGGTGCTATGTGTATGTGTGTGTGTGCGTACATATGTTAGCGGAAAATAATGACACTTTTATTCAAATTAAAAGTGTGTTTTTGTTGCATGCGTCCCCACTGTGCCAAAAATCTAATCTAAAAAAAGCTATTTTTGATACAGCGCAGGCTCGCACTCGCTCTCGCACTATCGATAAATCCATACGAATTCGTGTGCGTAAAGTTTTCAATGACATTTGCACGCACTCTGCGCGAGCTTTTTTTTAGCCAATTATATCGAATTGTGCGTTTGTCCTTCGAATTTTGTGTGTGTGCGTGATTGTGTGTGTGTGATCTTTTATGCTACGAGCTTTAGCCTTGAAAATCATAAACTGAAAATTTGTATGCGGGCTTTTTATAAGCTCCTAATGTAATTTAAAATCAAAGATGCAAACACGTAAGTAACGTGTATTAGAAATATGGTTTTTCCACTTCTTCCTAATAAAAGAAATTTTGGCACTTATAGTTACATTTTAAGCCACCACCTAAAAACAAGCAAAAAAAATAACGTCATAAATGTATTTAATTTATTAACTATATGTTATTTCCAGAAAAAAGTGTTCAGACTTAAGTTATGTTCTACATTTTTTGTTGCTACAATAACCATTGACTGACATTTTATTTTTGTGGGGAAAAACACATTAAATTTTTTTTATGAAAATTTTGTCATATTTGATAATTTTCAGTATTTAGGATTTTTCTTAAATGACATAAACTATAAAACTCAAAATCTATATACAATCACGCACATATATAATTTGTTGTGTTATAGAATAGTTATATTATATAGTTGCGTAATCGCACACGAGACATATTATGATGATATGCGTCTGTATTGTTTAACTTTAAGTAATGGCAAGAGCCCAATGCCACGCATTTAATTAATATGTTCGCGAACTACATTATCATTCCTTTTGAGATTTGTATTCGCAAAACGTGCGAACGGTAAATAATATATAAACACACGAACAACGCAAAGTACTGTCATTCAGTGTAATTATATATTATTATATTGTAAATAAGAAAACAATTGCGTATTATGCGTTTGTTATTATACAAGTGAGAGAGAGAAATACACACACAGATTCATGAATTAAAATATTAATATGCAAAGACGCGCACACATTTATTGCGGTTGCTAACAAATGATCGTGAGTGTATTGTTGCCATCGGAAGAAGGTTGGCACATTTTTTAAAGCTGAAGACGAGCTTGATTGCTGGGCATGTTTGAGCATTTTAAGTAGCGATGTGGAATGTCAAAAACTAAAACACACGAATTCGACTTCAGAGAGTTTCGAAAAACACACGAATCCTACTTCGCTTTATAAGTTTTTTGGTGCGTGATCAAGTGATATAAACCTAAATCAGTGATATAAATGTAAGCTAATAATATTAATAAATACATTTAAGTAATATAATACATTTTAGACATTTTATTGTGCATATGTATCATTTACCTTTGCAATTTGCATCAATATGATGAACATATAACCTCAAAATACACTTATTTGACAGTCCTGACTCCTGAGGCGCTTATAATGAATGAGCACCAAGGACCTTTTTGTTTTCATAGAGGTAATCTCCTTTTAAACGATAAAAACAATGGATTTAGCCTTGTTTAAACATACACACAAGATGGCGAAACGGTTAAAAGCTTATTTAAATGCCGTATTCAAAAATGACTGTAAAACTATAATCCATTAAAATCAGACGCTGATGCAAACTAAATTCCTTAAAGACTGTTAATCAATTAAGCATTTTTTCTCTGCGTCCTGTCCTGATGGCGACGGTCCGCAAAAGAAGCCCCCAAACGCACTAAACGGTACAACCATTAAAACCACTCGAGCAGGCGGTGGAGGCAGCGGCTATATGCGTGTACAAATGCAGACATTCAAACTCGTCTTTGCAGAACATATTTATACAGAATACTGCGCTATAAACCTTGTGCAAGGCTCCAATTCTGGTTTAAAGTGCGCCGCAGCAAAATTCCTTGACTCAATTTACCGCATCTCTTGTGTCTCGCGTTCCTTCTGCGTTCATCGCGGATCTTTTATTTTTGATGCAAATAAACCGTACCACCACTACACATATAACCGCAGAGTTTTCTTATTCTTTTCATTTCAATTATATATTATTATATAGGTTGTGTTATAGGCATATGTATGTATATATATACGATGGACTTGCCAATATATATGTATATATATATATAGTGGTGGTGTTTGGTGGTGCGGCGATGGCTCACAATGCCTGATGTAGCCTGCTACATTTTTTTGCTCTGGAAACTTGTAAATGCTTTGGTTAGACGCACATGCAACGTTCTTTTTACCATTAAAACAAAATACAAGCTAACAACAACAACAATAACGTCGATGTGCGTATACACAATAACGAATCTGGGTGTAATGAAGGAATACACAACGAAAATCTCAGGTCGGTTGAGCGGCGGCGGCGCGGCGCACTTAATGCAGTGCAGAGTCGCGCGCAAACCGGTTTTCAAAATTCAAGTTCGCTTTGCCCCAACGACGACGCGCTAGCCACGCTATACAGATTAACATTATACAATATACAAACTACTCGCAGTTACATGCATGGAAATAGCTTGTATATATGTGTATATATATATATTATATATAAAGACGTACATACCTAGATTGCCTGGTATACTGGAATACATCTAGATTTAGCCAAGATGTATTGCATATGTTATTTTGTATGTGTTCATGTGCCTCTTTTGTCTCGAAAGTCGCATAGCTATCATCTGGTAAGTTTGCGCATTCTTCTTTATTGCACAATTTTGCTCAAACAATTCGTACGCGATAGACGGAATAAAAAACACAACCGTTGATTCTTCCCCTTGTAAAATAGTATCACTGTTTCACCATAGAGTGCTTTTATAATACTGTGTTGATATTGTGTATTTATTTATTTATAATAATCATATAAATAAATATAGTTTAACCTGCCAATTTCGATAATTGACTTTTATTCAAGCATTCACATCTGCCAGTCCCCAACGACAACGACAATTGCTGTAAAGATACCGCTATTTGTTCCCGCATCCCGCTGTAATACATAAATGAAAGACAGACATGAGCATACAAAAAACCTAATTGATTGCGCGTTCGTCGTTGATCATATACAATGTCATCTCAAGGTTCTCAATCTGATGGTCTTGTGCCATGTGGAATTCTCAAAAAAAACCGCACAAATCCATTACACTTAATATGACAACCGCGCGGCTTGCACATATAATTCTATTGCGGCGCACTTTAAATCTCAAGCTCACGCAAATATCGAATTCCACCTGCGATATATATAATGTTGTTTTCGTTTTAATGTTGTTGTTGTGTTGGCGCGCAGTCTGCCAGACCCATCTTCTTTTATTTTTGTTGTTAAAAATTCCCACATCCTGGCACATTTCAGACGTGTGTGATGGCACGTTTAAATTGACTTATATATGTATATAATGTATATTATGTATGTTAGACTCCCAAAAAGTA
The DNA here is from genome assembly GCA_010015015.2 of Bolitophila cinerea. NCBI lineage: Eukaryota > Metazoa > Arthropoda > Insecta > Diptera > Mycetophilidae > Bolitophila > Bolitophila cinerea. The sequence goes on along the minus strand of JAAAKO020007403.1, from coordinate 2,092 downwards.
TAAGCACCTGCCCACCCCTTTTGCATGGTATAAAAGCACCGCATCGTGTGATTAAGGCTCAACATCATACATACATATATATTATGTTGTGCCTCAATTTGTATGTATATTATGAAGTGGTAAAAAAGAGGATTCATGGTTTAATTGTTACATCGTTAAACGTGTGCATCCCAAATTAAAGTGAAGCCGGGCCAAAAAGGGTTCCTAATAAATATATTCTACAACAAGTAAATAAATCGGTATTTTTTAGCAAGACTATGCAAAATGTAGATGGTATGCATAGCAAAGGTTTATATCAATTGCCTTGAACTGTGTCTAAAATACAGATCGCATATATTTATCGTAATATTTATTTTAAATGTGCTGTTATACTCTTTTGTATAATGTAGCAATTAAACTACAAAACAGATCGCACTCATTCAATGCAAATAAGTTATGCAGACATTTGCGTGTGCTCTTTGTTGAAATTGTTTGTTTTGAAAAAAATGTATGTTGATAATAAATATTACAGAGCAGAAATCCGGTTGTGTGCGTGTGTGCATTTTTTGACGGCAGGCGCTCGAAGCGGAGGGACTGGTTTAACGTAAAGTCAAAAGATGTGCAATAGAGATAAGCTTCTTGGCATCCCACGAATACCAAAGTATAGGTTGTTTGTGTATTTTGATTTTATTTTGAATTTATTAAAATTTAGGTTCTTGATTTTTCGGCGTTTTTGTAATAGCAATCGAAAATAAAAACGTACTACATTTCTGGTAATGTATATGGATTTCAAATATAAGTGACATGGATAAATGATGATGTTAAATGTTATTGAAATAAATTATTCATATACGTTTTGGACAAGTATACGCATTTGTATAATACAAGGTGAATAGGCTCATCACTCTCACTTATACCCCGACGAAATATAAAGTACTTATGTATATTGGTCATTAACAATATACATTTTGTAATCGTTGATTGCACGACCACGACGACTGACTGCAAATTTTGGTTTGAAACAGGAATTGTTGGCAGGTTTTGGTCAGTCTGTGTTTTCATAACTAATAATAACATTTGACCACTAAGTAGAATGTCATTTATATAAAAATATACAATGGCCTAAAGTAAATATATAGTTCCTTGGGCGCTATTCAAGTGTCATCCGCGGTCATCATTGCACGCGTTTAAACACATACAAAGAAGTTGCATTTAAACAATGCAAGCAATTAAGTTGCATGTGCACATAAGAAATGCAGGCAACAATAATAGCGGTTTGAAGTTGTCATGTGATAAAGATAGGTACATTTAAATTCTACGCGAAAAATACTGAATTACGTCATCTGAAAGAGACATCATCTGAGCAATACATTTTTTTGTGAGTTTTTGTTTATTGCTAAAGTCCAACGGACTAAGGATGAATGAACTTTCTATATATATTTATTATATACTATACATATTCGCAGTTAATGATTTTACGAGTGGTTGTGTGTCGCCACTGTGTCGCATTCTAACTGTTTTGCTGCTGTTGCGCGCATATACTAATTTGTAGGATTTCGGATTTCGGATTTAAATGTTTGTTTTGATTTTACAGAAATGGTTATGACGCACGCAGCAGCAACTCATTGTGACGATGATGGTTTTTTTTACAAGATTTTGGGATTTTTTGAGCGTTACCATTTTCTAGTTTTGTAACTGCAAAACTATAATAATAATATTAAAAATTGTACCTTTTTATAGGCAACCAATTTAATGACCATATATACCAAGTGAAGTTCAAAAAAAAAATGGAGTCTACCACGACAAGTAACTGACATTTAAACTTTACCGCCATCTATTGGAATCATAGTGTAAATTATGAAGTGATAAACACCTAGTCAAATTTTCCAATAATAATTCAGAAGGGACTACACTATAAAAAACAATTTTATATACCAAAAAACAGCTAGTCGCAGTCATTGTTTTAAAAATATAGTACTTTCGATTTTAGCGCAAAGTTCAATAATTAAATATCATTAAAATGAAAGAGTCACCGTTCAAAATGCATTTTGAGTGCAGTTATTCACCTATCACAGAGGTTTATATGTATATGTATAATACATATATAAATATA
>JAAAKO020007392.1:0-19145 GCA_010015015.2 Bolitophila cinerea | reverse complement strand
ATATTATTGATTGATTATATTATTAATTGTTTTATTCAAAATTTTGAAATGCTTAAATTAAGTAAAATAATAAATCTTAAATATTCGTATTCATTTTTTGAGAAGGATTGTTATTTTTTTGTGGCAGTAAAATATTAGTTATAAATCAATGGTTTTTTTTAAAGTTCAAAAATATAATTGATTTTTATTTTCTAGTGTTCGTATCAGTGAAGGTTAATCAATGAATAAATAGAACTAGATCTTTGAGGTTGAAGTGATAGCTCAGAACTTCCACCACTCTGATTGAATGAACTGGTTTTCCATTCAATTCGGTATGTATGATATCATAAGTTAAACTTTTGAATCGATGTGGATAAAGTTTAATCCGTTCCCACTTTTAAATACCTTTAATTTAATAGAGATTAAGCTTAAATCATTAAGCTTTTCTAATTTTTTTTATTTTATTTTTATGCCTAAACTGCATAATGTTCAGTACTTATGTCGGTAGGCCAGATCGTTTCCGTTTGGTAACGAAACTGTGGTCTCACAAATCACCGACTAGACGAGTTCAAGTCAGGTTCTTTTTGCCATTTAGTGGCTTCGTCGGCTACAGTTAGCTTAGTTGAAATACATCTCCGATTCCCTACTACTGTTGACTCTAGGATCTCCGCGAATCGAAATGCGACGAACTGGCGATATTTTAGTTGGTCTTACTGTTCTTGAGTCCGACCACAGAAATTGTTTCCATATGCTCAGGGTGAGGCTGTTCAAAATGCTAGGCTAGTTCCTAGAACAGCAGCTTGCAACTCTAGTCGATGTATCGAATGAGGATTTTGTGGTGCGACTTTAGTCTTGGTTCCAATGATGGCGCATTCAATGAAGAATCGTGTAGTTTTCTACCATTGGGAGTTTGTGGATCCATGTCTGCCATTTTTCGTGCAAGTTTAGTGGAAGTTTTTCGTCCCAGTCAATAGAGGTCCGCCAGATCTATTGCAAGAGTATTTTTAAAACAAAAACTAAGTAAATGGCCAGTTGGTCAAAAACGGACTTGAGGATGCGGAGTACTTCTCGTTTTGTCGGTCTTCTCTTTCCCAAGAGAATGTCTGCGTGGAGAGGTGTGAACTTTGTTGAATATGTAAAGTAGACCTTGTGCGTACACCACCACATACCTAGGACCTTTTTCGCGTGTGATTCTGGACTAATATTTTTTGTGTACATTTGGTACAATCAACACGGAGAGCTTCTAGCACAGCTTAGCAGTTGGATGTAAAGTTCCTTATCTCGAATTCTCCCTTGGAGTGATTAAGCCAACCTTATTTCGCTAGTTGTATGGTCTCTGCTTCCGAGTCAACGCTATCTAAGAGATCGTCCACGTAATGATTATTTATGATGGAATCGACTGATCTCGGGTATTGGCTTTCGAAGTCTTTAGCGTTGATAGTCCACTTCGCACTTAACGTCATAACTTTCATCACGTAGGTTGATACTGGCTCTTCGGTACATTCCCGGCACAGAAATGTCTGAGAGTTCTGGTCCTCCTCACGAATATGGATATGATAGAACATCTCTCGAATGTCAACGCAAATTGCAACTTTTTTTTGCCGAAATCTTGCCAGAATATCAGGTAGCGGCACCAATTGATCTGGTCCAGCCAGTAGCACCGAATTTAGTGACACATTGTCTACTTCCCTACTTGTCTGGTCCCAGACCAGACGTACTTATCGTTTTTTTGGGACACGGCAAACATAGACAGCGTCCTATTTCTAGCATAACCTTTTGTGAGGTAATTGAGGATCTGTTGCTTTAGTTCAGCAGCGAGTTCCATGTTCCTTGTTATTTTCTTTTCTAGACAAGCGTGCATGTTTCTAGCCATAGCTACTATTTACTATCCGGCAAATCAATCGATCATCAAGCCATAAAAAAACATAACCATTTGTATGGTACCAACAAAAACTCTACACCTCATAGATCATTCCGTTCGGTCAGCCATAACCTAAATATTTTCGTATACGATACTTTCTGCAAATCTCATATGAAATTACACAAAGATTACCGTAAGATTAATTGTATGAGTAAGCCGGGAGCGCCAAGTCGTCGACATTAATTCTAGGCGGCAATAGCAAAACACGCGAAAAACCAAATATCATTCTAACAAATTTGTTGTTGATTTAACTGCCGAGTATTTAACTGAGAGCAAGAAGAAGACGCAGCAGCAGTAACTCCACGCGCTTGTAAACAAATCGCCGCAATTATAATAAATTACCTGCGCACGCGCGCACCTTTCAAGTGTGAATGTATTTTTTTTTGTATAAAATATACATAATTGAGCCTGTGTGTGTGTGTGTGTATGTGTGTGTGATTGAACCACGAGCACAAGTGAAACAATAGAATAATATGCAACAATATATAGATATTAATAAACAAATCCCCCAAGTGCGTATATATATACTCGCATATACGTATTTATGTATGAAGTTTGAGGATTGCTCGAGCTCGTAAAACGAAATTACGATGAATTATTCATTGAGTACAAAGAAATGTTTAAATACACTTAATTGAATCTTGGGTATGTTGCGTTTGCGCGTTTGCGATTGCCTTTTGCACGTATGTGGTGTCGGCAAACTATCTAGACCATGAACGCACTGAATAAGTTGAATTTATACATACTGCTGAAAAAGATAAAATAAAACAGAACATATTTAATTGTAACGCAGGCAGCGCCCCCCGGCCACCGGTGTTTTACTGTATCCACTTTAATTTATGCGCGTTAAATGCAAATGATGACTTTCTTGAGTGGCCAAACACCGGTGGGATCAGCGTGCCGAGGGGCCACATTTATAGTCATATTATTCATAATTATCATCAAAAAAAAAATATAAGCTGCTCTACATTTAATAATAAATATTAAATAAATTATGATTTTATTCACCCAATTATTTTTGGTGTTTATCTCTCGATCATATTTACGTGTGTAAATAAATGCGTTCTTCCGGTCGCAATATCTCTGCCCCGCGAAAACATATCTCAATCATGTGATTTGTGTGTGGCTTGGCGCACGAGCTTCCGCGGATCTTGGTGCGCTAAGAATTTAGTAGTTTTATAGATAGATTGTAGGTATTTAACAAAAGACGCAGAGCCGCGCGCGGCCAAACGGTTTTTATACGCCGCTGCCATTCACATGGTAATTTTTGATTGAATTATACAGAAAATTCGAAGAATTTCACAGTTTGGCGAGCTACTTTCATAAATTATTAATTTGATACATACTCGTATATTTATTTCTATTAGATAAACAACATATGTTATATTTATTATATCCACATTGCATATATAATATATCTACGTATAACTAGATATGCGTATAAATACATGTGTGTATGTGCGCCTATACTGTTGTTGTTTTTCTTATATTACTTCTTACTGTAGCTGTAGGTACTTAAAAGCCAAGCCAGTGTATTGACAGCCGACATATGCGCTTCTTCATAATACCGATGAGTTTTTCAAAGATACAACACATACAAACGACTATATTTACATATATGCTCCGCATAATTTATGCATATATAATGAATATATACACATTGCATTTTTTGTTATTATTATTAATATTATTAAACACATTTTCTTATGAAATATGTTATAACAAAAAGAGCGTTATGTTTTTTGTTCGAAGAAGAAGAGGAATAAATTAATTCAATATTTGCAAAGCGATAAAAAAAGTGCAGTTAAACTTTCATTTTTTTCGTTTAACTTCTTCGGTAATATTATACGAGTATATATAGAACATTTATTATAAGTATGTGCACTATGCGGATCGGGGAATATATACTATATAAAAAATACGGTTTTTTATGAACAAAATGGTTGTATTATTAATTGTAGAATTTAGGTCGAATGGAATAATATATAGTGTTATATACATGATAAAAGATTAAAGATACATGAATTATAGAAGTTTATATGAATTTCTCAAAATTTCAAGATTTTATTTAAACTTATTTGATTTTATGTTTTTTTAACCCTAAAGTTACAATTACACGGACTGCTACTATCAATAGTAGGTCTCATTTGACAACTGTCGCTGCCATCGACAGTTGGTAACCAATAAACGACAGTTCATGTAATCACCCAAAACAGTCAACTACGCCTATTCAACTGATAGCACAATTTCAAAAGTAGGTAGTAGCAGTTCGTGTAATCAAGTTATCGGGTTGGGTGGGATGGAAAGCAAACTTCAAATTAATGTTTTGAGGATGAACCCCTTTTTAAAATATATGACTTTCTTCTTGATTATTTCTATCAGGCTTTTATGCATTTTAAGTTTAAAATGAATCTTCGTTTGTAGGGTATTGAGGAGACACCATTCCTAAAATGAATTCTTCACTAAATCTTCCAATCAGGCTCTTTGGCAAATTACTGGTGTGATGTAATGAATGAATGATTAAAAGGGTCTTTAGTAGGAATTCTTCCCAAAAAATATTAATACATAAGTATAACAAATATATTTTAAAATATTTCTTTTGGAAAACAACCCTTAAAAATAATGGATAAAGTCTGTAACGAGAACAACCTCGACAGGAGGAGCTTCGCCAAAAAAAATGACAAAATGACTTTTTAAGGCCGGCACTCCTCCTGCATTACCCTTGCCTGGCTAGGACAGCAGCGGATCGGTAAGATGCCTCTCCAGGGATTGTTCCCAAGACAAAACACACAAAACTTTACATAAAAACACCGAACACTATAAATCAAGAGCTGGTCTCATGCCGGACCAAGACCCGGACGTCTCATGCGTCCCCAAGGCCCTTCATCCATTAAGGAACCACCCGAGAGCCAACCACTTGGTCTCTCGTTCCGGTGGCTCCTCAGCGGAACGATCATGCGACCGTCCGCCGTGAGGGCTCAACAACGTCTTCCCCTTTTGCCTCAGCTCAAACGCCTCTATATATAGACGTTTGAGCAGAAACACAAAAACGTACATGTTACAAGTCGTATATTCTTAGGAAGGGTTCGTCCTCAAGACCCTTAAAGCTAAATTTCATCCCAGTCATATGCCAATAGTCTGATAGGAATATTTATGGAGGAAGTCACCACCACAACCAGTTCCACCAATCGATTTCCCAGATATTTCACGAGTATCTGTGAAAGTGCCTCCTTTCTGGGACAATGGATCAGAGAAAATTGAACACCATTTTAGGCAGCATGGATAGCAAAGTTACCACCCAAGTTTCTAAAGCTATTATTCGACCACAACCTTAAGATATGTAAAGAAAACTCAAGAGAGTTATCCTTGAATTGTTCTCCAATTTGGCGCAAAAGAAATTGCGCAAGATGTTGTCGGGTGTAGACTTAGGGGATCGCAAACCATCTGAACCGTAGCGTTTTCTAGCATCGCTCAAGTATCATCAACGCACCTATGAAACTTTGTACAATTGCAACGCTGCAGGCACACATTTCTATGCCACTTAATGCGTGGATCCATTTAACTTCCATTCTCCAGGGACGTCAAAAAACCAAAAAAAAAAAAAAAATCATCACCAGAAACAATCTGTCTATTTTGGTGTGATTAATAGTCTCCTAGTTTTCGATGCCAACAGCTAATCATCGGAAATAAGAAGAATGATGTATCACTTATTAAACGGACGCCCGAAGCAACCACTTAATTCGAATTATGCAAGCGAGTTCTAGTCGAAAACACCCTTCTTGCTTACCCAGCATGAAATGCACCAATACCACTGTTCGTCGATTCATCAGATATAGCCGTGGGAGCAGTGCTTCATAAACTTGTAAACGGCGTTGTGGAACCTTTTGGATTCTTTTCCCGTAAGTTAGCCAAGGCTCAAAAAAATTACAGCGCATACGATCGAGAGCTTCTGGCGATGTATGCGGTTGTACGTCATTTTCGGTTCATGGATCATGGTCGAGAGCCACCAATTCTGCATTTACACCGACCACAAGCCCCTCAGATTTGCGTTCAACCAGAATCTGGACAAAGCCGCACCATGGCAGGCTCGCCATCTCGATTTCATCAGACAATTTTCTACGGATATCCGCCACGAACCAATGAAATTCTTTGGGAATTATTTTTTATGAAATATCTACATTAGGGGGTCGCAAAATACTGTCAAATTTCGACGATATGCGGAAAAGTTGCTAATGAAAAAATCCAGATCGAACATTTTTTTTTAGACAATGCCTTTTTGCGCTAACATTACATTTTAATTTAATATTTTCTAATAATGATTGTAGAATTATAAAACATTACAATAATAAAATATTTTCGGAAGATTTTTGGTGAATGAAGAAAAAGTTAATTAAAATATGTTTGTTGTATATTATTTAAGGTTTTCCTATTTTGTTGGTGTTTTTATAGCTAATTTTGGCTTTTATAATGCTATTTTTCAGAAGGTTGTTGGAGCAGGAAGCCAATTTTTTTTGGTTATTTATTATTTATTTTTTTGTTAATTTTTTTAAACATATCGCTATTTTGATTTTAACAAAACTCCACTTTAATGTAAATAGCTTTAGTAAATCTTTCTTTTTTCCACATTCATTGGTATTGATTCGTTAAATAAAGTTTGAATCTCTTCAGGAGGGTTAGGTATCTTTCCGATCAACGAAATTGTCATTTTATATTTTAATACTTATGTTTGCCATTTCATTCGAGTCCTATAGTTGTTTTCCAAAAGCAAATTACCTGTTTCCACTTCTTACGATTTATCAATAATTTGGGATGCGTAAATTAATAAACACTTTTTTTATTTGCAATATAATTTGAGGTCAAATTGTTGCGATTTCTATAATATGTCCCTAATTTAAAAATTGTAATTCATTTAAAAAAAAAAAACTAAGTACATTTTTGAATAAATATTTGATTTAAAAAAACACTAAGGGCCAATTTCTTCAGTCTTGATTAAAATTAATCCACGATTAAGTCATTCGATTAACATAAATTGGATTTCTTGAGTTCCGATCATACTTTTCAATCGTAGTTTCGCTGATTAACAAATCTGTGATTAACTTTAATCACTTGATCACATAATTGGTCATTTATGACTGATTAAGGCTTTAAGCATGCGATTAATCAGCGATTGTATTTCTTCAATTCCTATTAAATTTTAACGTCAGAGCTAAATAGTAATTATAAAATGAATATAAATGACTCCGACATTAGGAAGACATTTGAAATTATTGGATCGAATGATATGGACAAATAGGACGATATCAATACTTCTAAAAATAGTTTTTTTTATTAAAGAAGGATTTGAGAGTGAGATGATTTTGTTGGCGTATCGATGGAATCCGTTTGCCGCGTATTACAAAAGTGTCCGAGGCACTCACACTTCATCGACCTAACCTAGCTTCCTCAATATCACAAAAATGTGACAATTTTTATAAGATAGCCCGATTCCCACGTGCCATCGGCTCTATATAAATTGTACGCTCATTTAAATCGTATTATAAATTTACTGAATCTGTCAAAATCGATGATTAACTGAAGTGAGTGAGTAAGGTCCGTTGTCAGTGAGCGTCAAGTCACTGAGCGATTTATCAGAATGTGCCTGCTGGCCTATTTTTTCTTACGAGTATATATATATATATATTTATATATATATATATATGACCGGACGACCATCGCATTTTTAAGAAGTCGCCAGCACCTATCGCGCACACACAATAGTAATAATAATAAAGTCAAAAAGCTTCGCGTCGTCCTGTGCTAAAATTGCCACAAATGGCCCAGAGCTCATACATGACTATTATTACAATGTACATTGTACATATGATATATAAATTGTGTGGTGCCCGGATCGTTTGCTCCCGCAGCGCAACTCCACATGGGATTGTGTATATTATTTGTTGTCATTTGAAAGCGCATACGTATATATATATATATTACATATACATAATACATGTACATGTACAGTACATTTTCAGTAGCGCAAAAAGAAGAACGACACGATTCCGCGATGTGACACCTTTATACCATACACAGGGGTTGAATATTTTTGTTGTTTTTGTTGTATATATGAATTGCTAGCGCGTGCGACTAATCCCTGCGGTATTGGGATTCATATCTATATTTAAACCTGATACTGAAACCGAAAATAAAATCGTGTATCGAAAATACAATATACCTAATATCAAAATATATGTCTAAAAGTTGATATCTTGGGTTGAATGTGTCAGAAATCTAGCATACGAGTATGCATACATACATAAGTGAAATTGTATTATGTGTTTATATATGATGAAAAATATCAAGTTACAAGTTTGAGCCACATTCATGTTGATGTCTTTGCGGAAGATGATCGAACATTTGGTATATTCTTCTGTATAAAAAATACGAAAAATCAAATTGATTTTGTTTATTGCAAGTGTAAAAGATGAACATATCTATTGTCTTGATTTATTAGAATTGAAGTATTGGAAATATAAAGAATATCTATATTATCGATATGAGACATGAAAATAACGTTCAGTCAGAGATATTTCATTGAAGGTGACTCAAATATATTTTTTTTTATTCGAGGTGACATTTTATTATATAAAGCATAATTCTCAGAACTACAAAACTTGATTCCTAGTTATAAGATTTAAGATCGTGCGTATAAAACGTTTATAGAAGACAATATATTTTTTCCAACAATAATAAGTAATTGTGTCCCAAAACTTTGTCTTGAATATATGTGAACCTGTGTGTACATATGCTTTGCTGTCATTATCCGTAAGAATCTCGATATTGACTGCTTTTGTGGCCAAGCATTCAAATGCATTGTAAAGTAACCTTTACTGGAATGATGATCGCGGCCTTTGAACGATAGAACTTTAATGGAACTAGACTAGTCCATGTAAGTATGAAGAGAGGCCTTTGCTGATGATAACACACGTGTTGCTGGTAATAAAACCATAAACTGACGGCTAGTAATGCACGTGTATCGAAAACATGTGATGCATCTTTTTTTTTACTTTTCTGGTAAGTAAGCATAATGCATATTCAAATGTGCAATATGTAGTTTTGACAGCTTTGAACGACGCATTTTTTATTTTTTTTAATTTATTAAGCCACTTTAGCAGATGCCTTTGTTGGCTAGACTTGTATATAATCATTTACATTATTTTGTATAAATACAAATACGAAATTACATTAACAATTATTTTAAATATCACAATTTGGGTTTGTATACAATTCAAATATACAATTTATTTACACTATTTATATACTTAATTTAAAGCAGCATTATTATCACCTGAAGCCAAAATGTCTCGAACGTAGAACGGCTGTTTGTATCCTAATTCCTGGATATAGCGGATCATGATGGCTCGATAAGAGTTTCGCACTGGGCAGGACCACAGTACGCATGATCGACTGTCGCTCATAGTCTTTCTGGCAGTGTTAACAGAATGGATTTTCTATTATGTTCATACGGTGTGTGTGGCTCCTGAGAGTGTTGTGGTTTGATGCGATTCTGCTGAACGTTACCAGCATTGGTCGATTCAGGTTTGATGGGTATTTTTAGTACCATGGATATTTGTTGACTTTGGGGAAGGTCGAAAAGCATAATCTCCCTAGATCGCCTTTTCCCATCGAGTTTGCCAAGTTTGGGCTGCCTTCAGTTTCCACTTTGATTTGTGCTGTTCCCATTCTGGGAGTTTCTCTAACAAAGTAACGTTGGTCTTCGCAAGCTTGGCCAATTCATCAGCCTTCTCGTTTCCCAAAATTCCATAGTGAGCCGGCACCCATAGTAATAAAACTCGAAATCCGTTTTCTCGCAGTTTCCTCATGATTTTCCGGCAATTAATCATCAGTTCTGATGTTTTAGCTTCGATTTTCGGGGTTTCTAGAGCTTGAATTGCTGACATGCTATGTGATACAATAATGTAATGATTGCTAGCTGTGCCTTTCTCATCGACCATACAGCATGCGTGCATAATGGCATTTAGTTTCGCAACAGAATTTCCGTATACAGAATAGTTGTAGTTTTTGGACGGCTTTATATCCATTCTGAGTTTTGGGGGTGGGGAGCTGTAGAGTGCCTTAGGTATTCCAACCAGTTTGCGCTGTATAGCCCAGGAGATATTTGGCGAATATAGTAGTAGTCTTCAAAGTCCATAAGGTAGCACTGTAGGTTTACAGATATCGGAATTTCTAATTCGGTGATTGGTTTTGTGACCGTTTGTAGGGATCCTGTTGTGTTGGTTTCATATAGGCATCTTAGACTTTCTCGTATTATGTTAGAAGGCCCCGGTAGCGATTTATTGTAATATTGTTGCGTAACTTGTTGTAATCGTAGATCCAGAGGAATAATGCCACAGAGTACCTCAAGTGATGCAGTGTGCGTTGTTCGGATCAATCCTAAGCAGATTCTGTGTGACCTTTAATTGAGTCTCTGCATCTTTAAAGTGCGAAAGCGTTTTTTTTTAAACGTGGTTCGGCAAACACTAAATTATTTTCTAATTGGCTGTACAGTGTATTTAGACTATTTAATAGATCCTGAGCAAACACATAATTTATACACATTGTTTTTAGCGAATCTTTAAGCTCCTGAATCAAAAGTATAATCTGAAATTATAAAAAACATTTATATTAATAAAATAAAACTCAATAAAGGAAGTTAAATTACTTTTTTTTATTTCAAAGAAAGGTCTAATGTTTTACAAAATGTGTTATTGGTGGACTAGTCCTCTGTTGAAAAACCGATTATGCCAGTATGTAAAACTGATATGGTAGCCTCTAACATTTCTAGAATCTCCGACATTCTGAGGAACATATGATATGTCAAGTTCTTCTGTGTTGGAACGTCCATTATTATTTTAATGGAACCTTTTCAGGACGCATGTTGGCCTGGAATGCAGCCAGTTTTGCTGCAGCTACAGTATTTCTATGAAAGTGCTGCACAATGTGTTTCACCTTAGTATGGATCTCATGTATTTATTTTATGCTGACTTGCACAATCAAGTTTAAGGTGTGAGCTACACATGGAACATGATTTTTTTCCGGTGAGCTTTATGGTCTTGGTTATAAATGCAGCATTATCAAATACAATTGTATGTAAATTATTTTGTTTTTTTTGGCGGTCTACACTCATTGGCAGTTTTACAAAGCCTGCCAATTTCGTCTGTTTAAATTGGACAGTCTGTTGAGTGGAATTTGTTGCAGTAGGATCTAAGGGTGATGAGGAAACAGAGTTTTGGTCTAGAGCATTAGTAATAATAACAATCGAATTGTCTTCACATTGGGAATTATTTGGTCCTTTCTGTGAACCCAAATCTTCTGCCAATTCTACATGTGGGTGGCGTGATAATATATGCTTTTGTAAGTTAGTAAGTCTTTTACGATACTTATTTTTTAAATAAAACAAAAAAACTTTATAAATATTTTTAAAACGAGGTTACGTTACGCAAACGGTTCGGATTTGTCAGTTTACTTTTTCTTTTAAATTGTTTCACTGCTTTTTTGTTCTTCTACTTCTACTTCTAGTGCTGCCATATTTAAACATTAAACATATATTAACATATCAAAATAATTAGCAGTTAGTTAAATTTCTTTGTATTTTTGTTTGTGTTTGTTTTATTATGTATAATTTTTCATGATAATAATATAATAATATTAATAACCTATAATCTAAATATAATAAATGTACGTGTGGCAGCACATTCAAATGAATTGGTCATATTTATTTATTAGTACTCAATACTTACAGTAGTTATACAATGTGAATTTATTAATTAATTAATTTTCATTTGATTACTTTCAAATCGAACGATTTGATTCGCCCATCTCTATAAAATATGTATCCTTATTTTAAACAATATATTTACTTATATGTAAATACATCCTTAATTTTAGTTTCCGTTTGTTCTTTTGTTAATCATCAAGGTAACTTAAAATATACCCTATAAAACGTTTTTAAGCGCTTAAAATATAATTTTAAATCGTCTTAATAAATTTAAAGAATATACATATTAATGAATGCACATTTTACATTTTAGACCTAAAGATAAATAGTGACTTTTTAAAATCTATTGTGCCTAAATTATTATTTTGTTATAATGAGTAAATTCTTGTTACACATATTATATTTGTGTCACAAAAATGTTACAATGAATACATGTTTTTTAGGATGCGTTGGAGAATGAGCATACAAGTTTTGCTTACTCCAATAAGCACAATAGCGCCATACTCAATACTGCTCAAATTGTAGCTTTATATATTAAAGCAGGGAGGAAGGATAAGCTTCCCACTTAGACCCGCTAACCGACCTCATAAAGTTAATCCTCCGGCTTCACTTGTTGCTCAGAGCATTCTTGGTTAAATCTTCTTTGTAGATCCGATGAAAGAATTTTAGGAAAATCCTGGGTGTTTTTTTTCTTTTCAAACCCAATTTGCGTTTGTAAGATTTTGCATAATTTTTCCGCCCAGAAGTCCAGTCTCGTTTGCAGCAGTTTTTCCATAGCTTTTCTGACGCATGAGAGAAGGCAGATGGGGCGATACGATGATGGAAGTGTGGTGTCTTTTCCTGGCTTTGGTATCGCTAATACCTTGCAAACCAGTCCTTTGCGGGTTTTGCAAATGCTCTTAGAGAGTTTTCGTTTTTTTTTCTGGACTGAGATTTTTTGGCGCTATTTATAATTAGGTTGCATAGTTGTGTGTATTTCATTTGGAGAGTGGCATGTTGATCGATTTTGACCAAACCCGTAAAAACCTTAGCCTGAAAGTCATCCCACAATGTTCTGTTAGGCTATAGGCTTTGTGTGGTTCAGCAGCTTATTTCATCTTTTTCCAGTAGTTTACAATAATGGGAAGATGCCGGATGGGTGTGATCACACGCTCCAGTCGAAATTTAATTCCAAATTTGACGAGCATTGTGAGAGATCTATCGTGCTGTTCAGTACAGGCGGACGCACAAATTATGCAGCCTTTTATTTTATTTGAGCTTATTCAGGTGGTTTGTCTTAATAAGGACCTGAATGAAAAATAAATCCACTGCAGAGTGTTTTTTAGATTCTTTGGTAAATAATTTAAAATTTAAAAACAGCAGAACTTCGAAAACGCTGAATTTTGTTAAGCAGATTTTTGACTTTTTGGGATTTTTATTAAAATCCCTAAAAGTCAAATACTATCCCCCAGAATATTTTCTGTATCCACCTATGATGTTATTTGTTTGCAGTTTAGCCGGTCTCAATTGATTTTTTCCTGCAGGCGATTCCGTGATGAAAAGGGATTTTTCTCTGGTTGCCATTTTCTCTTCGAATCGTTTTTTGCTGGTACTTATAGTCCCTGTCCCTACAGGTTTTAATGGTAATCGTATTTTACTCGAATACTGAGACCATTGATCCAGTGAGGCACTTCATTTCTATCCAACTATTGGACGATTAGGCTTTAGCAAAAATATATAGGACTATTTTGATGCTATATTATACAAAATAAATAACACAGGAGATAGAAACAAACACTGGCGAAGGGTGCAAAACATATTACTTCATCACAAGCACATTTTGCGGTATTTACTTTTATATATGTATAGTATATACTCGTATATATGTAATATATGTATACATGTATACAGGGTGTACAGTTTGTGGTATGCTCCATTATTTTTATATGTAATAAAGTGAAAATTATTAAAAGAAAATGTGGAAAGGAAGCACTGTGATAATGGGAACGGCTATACATACAGCCAGAGCCAGCCTGCGTGTGTGTGTGTTATATTGTGTGTGTATGTATGTGCCAAACATGTAATGTACTGAGAGGGATTTTTGCGGCTTGTTCGCGAGAAATGTGTGCAATACTTTGGTTTTATGGGCCGACATAATCTGTGGGATTTTCGAGGGGACGCGCCCGCCTTCCGTATGCGTTCTACGGGAACGGCTGCTACGCGGCAGCGGCGGCGCTTCAGCCCCCAAGGCGTTGGAAGCATTAAACGATGTTGGAGCTTCTGCTGCGCGGTCGGATGTCATTGCAGAATATTATATCTGGACAAATCTGCTTTAAGCTTTGCTTATGACCAAATTCGCAATGCGGTGCTTGAAAGCTCAAAAATGTGCTACGCCGCTCGTACTCGACAGAGCATCGGCACTTTTAATAAACACGAGTATGTCGTTTTATTTATTATTAAAAGGGGACAGATTGTATATAGCACTCTCGGGTATTTTAGAACTTTCTATATTGCACTCATATGTTTGACATCTGCTAATGCGTTTTTTTTAATTTCATTTCCACTTAAATGCGAAGAAAAGTCCTTAGACAATTTTCGCAAAAATACTGTTTACGACGCCTCGTTTTTTTCAATTGGCTTGCCACCCACAAAAACAGAAAGTAAAATAAATAATCCTGTCATTTCAATTATATAAAGGTAAAGTCAATTTAAATACACGTCCATCGATTATGTTGAACACTAATAAAATAAAATAAAATAAATCAACGATCAAATGCGAATAAGTGAAAGAAAAATTAACTTGCAATTTTCCCTTCGTGCTCAATGTTAAAAGTGATTGCATAACTTGCCTTGCGGCTAATGCCATTACCCCGTTGCAGAGAGCAACGAGCGAATAGGCGTGCGGGTGTGCGCCACTATCAACGCCAACCCCATTCGGAACCATCTGAAAGAAAATGAAAATCTATTTTTAGCCGATGAACTGGTTTATATGGGCTTCTTTATGTATAAGGCAAGTATGCGGGGACATTATTATGACTGTGTGTGCACACGAAGAAAATATGTATTATATGGGTTTATGTATATATATATATATACTCTCACAATGCTTGTCTATCAAATAATGTCATTTAATGGAGGTTATAATATAAAATAACTGTACTATATTCACGTTATACGGTATTGCATAGGTATATAGACTAAATGTCATGGAAATGGGTATTCTGGCTCTGGGTATATTCTGTAATCTAAATATATATTTTAAAATACTCCTTTTGTTACAACACGTACACAAATGCCACTTATCCAAAGGCCATGTCACCTTTGTTCAGGTACATAATTTCTATACTCTTAAAAGAGTAGGTAAATAGCATATATTTTATGCTAATTTATATTATGATAGCTTTGTTTTTTGGCTAAAGAAGAACAGATAGCGCTTTTAAATACTTTGCACATCGATTGACTAATATTTTTAGAATTCCGTATTAGTCAATCGAAGCATGGTTTAGTACTTTAAAAATAATGTATATTTTTTGTATTCCAACCTTTTTTAAGTTTAAGTTATATAAAAGTTGGTAAAAATTGAGCGTTCCTTTATTTTTGATTAAAGAAATTAAAACTTTCAACAATTTATTTGTTAGTTATAAATGTTCAAAACTTTAGAGATTTAAATTTTTAAAATAAAAAAAACATTCTTTATCCACCAAACTTTTATAATCAAATTTTTACAATTTGCCGCCCACATTTAATCGCCCGACAAAAAAAGAACTTGGTTCCAACGGCACCCATCATCAGGTTCTGTTAAAAACTAAATTAGGTGCTTTTAAGAATAGTTTATAAGGATGATTTCATATTCCAATATTATTCCTTTTTAAAAAAGGTATTATAAAATAAAATCTAACTTTAGAAATAGCATTCGTTTGACCAATGGGGTGCACTTCATAGTCCGATATAATTCCTAAAATTTTATATAATGCTTTTAAATATAATTTATAAGGTGGACTTTATTTCCTATAATATTTCTTTTAAAAAAGGTTATAAAAACATAAACTTAGAAAAGCCATTCGCTTGACCAAGGGGTGCCGCCGGCCTTGGCAACCGTACGTCAAGAATTTTTTAAATTATATTGAAATAGGAAGTCCACCTTATAAATTATATTCAAAAGCCCAAAAATCATATAAAATTTATTTTTACAGAACTTGACGAAGAGGTTGGCATTTCCAACTTTTTTTTATATTAGGATCCCTAAACTACCCAAAATATATTTCTTTTTTAAAAATAAATTAAATTATCTTTTTTAAAAAGGTAGAGACACTATAAAATCAAAATAAGAAGTCTAACTTAAAAATATATTAAAAGCACCAAAATTAACAGTTGGCATCTCTTGGTGTAAATAAAAATAAAAATGAAAGCTTTTTCTATTTTTTTTATAAAAAAGAACACTCAATTTTTAAATATTTATTATTATTGCATATATATATTGCATATGTTAGATAGACTGCTTGTGCTCTTTAAGAGGAATTAAGAGGAATAGATAGATGAATAGAACACCAAAAAAAACCCATCGAATTGAACTATTAACAAATATGACGGATTCTAAAAATAGAAAATTTTAAACCGTTTCAAATTGAGCTATATTTATTTTAAAAGTTCAAGATTTTTATTTTTTTGTTTTTGTTATAACTACATATGTCAATGACGAATGTTAAATGTACTAAAAATTAAAATTGATTATTTACATATTTGTTATATTTTGTTCGTTTTATAATTTATATATGGACTGAAGTCAATACCCTTACACCAAATATATTTGAAAATTATATTTTGAAGGTTTCTCCTATTACGAAATGCTTTTTTTTTGGCAAAGATATCATTTTTAAGAGGATGGGATTTTTAAAGTTAAAAATCGTCCTTACTTAAATATATTTGGTGGAAGTATATTAAAGGATGATGATAAATTGAAGGTGGCTAAACTGTAGCAAAAATGTACGCTTTTTTTAAAGTATTTTATCCTGTTCATCCACGTTCATATATGTATAAATAAAATATTTTTTTTATTGCTAAAATATTTCTATAAATTAAAGCGGTCTATTTAGTAAAAAGCGAGAGTATCTTAAAAAATGGTATTTAACCTGAAATGATAGGAAAACTAAACTTTTACTATAGGAAATAATAGAAAGGAATAGAATCAAAGCTTTAAGATTATCCCAAAATCAATAAAAACTGTATCTTTTGTTCCTTGGAACTTAAATGTATTATTATATAAAACCCCTTTAGCTCCCTTTTTTGGAAAGTCTTTATGGACATTTTTATAAGCCATTGTCCAAGCTTCTACAACAATTAAGTTTCTATAAGAGCCAATTTTAACTTTAATATTATATTATAAATCCTGTTCAAGGATTCCCAGCCGTGATTTTAGACAGACTGTGGATTTACATCAGATAATAGGTTGGTTCGAAATATTGTATTGCAAAAATCTGTTTATCAAAATTGAGATTTTAAAAATTTTGGGTTACAAGGGAAATAAGAATTATTCATCCAGAAACTGAATAATCCCTGCTTCGGCAGAATATTTTTGCTGAGCCGTTATTCAGGTTGGTTGGCATAATAAGGAACTCAATAAAAGCTTATTTATCATAATTATTCAGCCGTTATTCAGGTTGAGATTATTCAATTAAATTTATCAGCAAAATTATTCTGTTTTTTTACAGGTTGATCTGAATATGAGAAAAAGATTTGAAATAGTTTCACTTAATAGCGATCTAAATTAAAAAAGTGACATTTAAAAAACTATTGTTCCCAAAATTTACATTTTTGTTACTGTAAACAAATTTGTGTTGCCATGAAAGAATTATTTTTACTAAGAAAAAAGTATGAAATAATTTCATTAACAAAGAAAAAAATTGTGTCACAAAAATGTTTGTAACATGCAGAAAAGGTTTTCGATCTGCCTATGGCATGATGTCTCCTGAGAAAAATGCACAACTACACGTTGAAAAATAAATACAATCGAAAAAGTTCAAAAAACGCGAGGCGTGATTCTTTCTTCTTTATCATGATCTCAATATTTTGGCAGAAACCCCTTATCACATTTCAACCCTAAATATAATTTGGCTAAATAAATATCCAAGCGGAAACCAAAAAAAATCAAACATTTAGTAAAACTAAAAATCGAGAGGTGGACTTATGAGGCAAAGACAAATGCAATTGCCAAATGCGGCACAGTATATTTGTGGCATAGGACAAATGCGGCAAATATTAAAATGAAAAAATTAGGCACATGATAATTTCGGCACTGACCAATGTGGCTTTTTTATTTCATGTACATCGCATTTAAATTACTATATAAAGAAGTGCCGCATTTGTCCGGACAAATGCGGTACTTTTATTGTATAAGCATTACATCCAAATTACTAATAAAATTAGAGTGTCAATAAGTCACTATTTCTGGTGATGTATAATGCAATTGCACTTACTACTTCTCATTTTATTGACGATACATAGAGTTGCTACGCCAGAACACCTTTTACCTTTATCCAGACAATTGCGGCACTTTTTATATAGAAATTTGCATGGGATGCCCATTAATTAAAATTACCGCATTTGTCCGGACCAATGCGGAACTTTTCCAAATAGTAAACAAAAGGCGATGAACATAAAAAGCCACATTTTTCCTGACAATATTGCCGCTTTTCTCCGTGCCGCATTTGTCATGTGAATCATTTTCCAAATAGCCGCACCTCATTTGTCATGTGCATTAACTAAAGTGCCGCAAATGTCAAAAACATTTGCCTCATTAGTCATGTGCCGCATCTGTATTAGACACATTTGTCTTATCCCCATTTGACTTTGTCCCAAATGTCTTTTCTGCATCTGTCTTTACCTCAAAAGTCACACCCTAAAAATCAATCTACAATCAAGCAAAAACAAAATGTAATGCTTAAATTAAAAACTAAAAAACACCTTTTTATGTTTTTAGTGGGTCAAGAAAATAAATGTTGTGGTGCTCTATTTCTTGCAAAAAATATATTAATCAGTTAAAAAATATCGTTTTTATTTTTTTAGGTAATTTCATTTTTAAAATTTTTTTCGGCAGTTCATTTTTTATCTAGTAGTAGTTATTTGGGCAAAAACACAAACAAATGTATTAAAATAGTGTTTGCACAAACAAGCAACAACAATAAACAGCTAAAAAACATAAGGAACATTCATACATACAGCCTTACTGCCATAAGAAACATAAAACTTCCTTAAGTGTATATTGAAAGTATGTATAACAAAAAGTGTAATCACATTTCCGAAAAGTTTACGATATTAAAATGCATACACTTGCAGGTACACATATGCTCATAGAATATATTACGTACATTGTGTTTACACACATGTTCCTTTATTATATAACACACATTTACACACACACACACACACATACACGCATATACGCAAACACACACATATATAGAGTAAATTTACTTTAAAGATCGAGTATAAAGTAAACACACCCTAAACTTG
>JAAAKO020007381.1:0-19147 GCA_010015015.2 Bolitophila cinerea | reverse complement strand
CGGGCGTACACCCGACAAGTGCTATATTTTATTTTTTATATATATATATATATACATACATTTAACACTTTTTACCAAAAAATAAATAAAAACTTCATATTCATAACCATACTTATATATATTATTTGTAGTAAACTACCTAAAATATAATAAAGTTGCCATTTTTAAATTTGTATATAGATTTCTTTTTAATTTTATATTTTGTTTGAAATTTATTAATTTTATTGTACACAAATTTATGTTTTTATTAGCATTTTTAACAACAAAACTTTATAATTTATCTGTTTTTTATTTAACTTGCAGGTTTTATTATTGGCTAGACAATTAATATGTGGCAACCGAAATCTAACAATTAAAAAGTAGGGAAAACCCTAAAAAGGTTACCATTCTCAATAGTGGAATAATTTATATTTTTCAATTTTTAAATTTATGGGACAAAACCTAAAACTTTTAAAATATTTTTGAAATATTTCATTTTACATTGGTAGGCTTTAAGTGCCAATAAATATATCTAAAATTCTAAATTGTATCTAAATTATATATTGTTTTAAATAAAATATTATATATTATATATTAAAAAATAACAAAAACATAATTTTCTTCTTTGAAAAAAAATGTAAAGGCACACAAAACGAATATTTAAAAATTCTTCTAACAATTTTCAAATTCAAACATAAAGAAAAACCATTATTTAACTTGTCAGTTGTTTCTATAGAATTTAAGGATTATATCGATGTGGCACTTGGAATAATCATGGTCACGTATTATATATTATAAAAATTTCGTATATTTCGTAATATAAAGTTTATTTCAAAGATTTGAAAATAAATTTTCTATATTGTCAATATTCTCGAATATATTATAACAATATTTCATATTCTTGTTATTGCCAGTTATTTGCCAGTTATAATAATGTATTAATTTTTGTGGTTTTATATTCTTGCATTATTATACATATTCCTGGATTCGCAAATATTTTCAGTATTTGCAAAAACCAATGTTACATATTATGAGTTCGGTAAAAATTACAAATTTTATAATTTACAAAATATACAAAATCTTCTAATGTCTAAATTCGATTCGCTGCAGTAATATCCTGTATTAGTTTTTTTAATATTTTCGTTTTGATGATATAAGTATTTTTTTTTGTAATATTAGCAAATACATTTAAATTTTTTATTAATTGTTTTAGATATGCGGATATCTTCGGATATTAATATTATTTGTATATGTTTATATGTTTAATAAATAATCGTAGTAGTTGTATATTTTTTTGATATTATTTATTATTATTTCCTATAATATTATTTGTATTTTAAATACATTTTTCATAATATTCCGTATATTCGCGAATATATATTTTAAATTACTGTATTATCGTATACGCAAATATTGGTAGTACTTGTGAAAATATTTTCGACATTATTAATATTCGTGGTATTTTAAGCTAGTTTTTATAATATTACGAATATTCGCGAATAAAGACTTTCAAATACTGTATGAGTAAAAATATTCAAGATATCTGAAATATTACTAATAATTATAGATATTATGCGATATTATTCAATGTTTGACACCATATTACATGAATATGTGAATATGCCTTATAATAATTTTTAATTTTAATCAAGGCGTATTAATAAAAACTGCACATTTTTGATTCTTAGAAAAATATGTATATTGTAAATTGTATTTAAACAGTAATATATGATTTCATCAAGATTTAGCTTTTCTATTCGACATTTTTTAAATTTATAACTACTTTTTTAATTTTACTGTTTTTTTATTATTAGCATGAATTTTGAACACCCCTAATGTACTTATAAAAATAATTATGTTGCAATATAACAGAGAAAATAATTGTAACCGCTTCATTTGCTAAAGTATTTAGAGTAGAGACTGAGTTCCTTAAGGCGGGCATTGAAGGGTGCGGTGGGGCGGTGGGCGGACATCCCCCCGCATATACCTAAACATATACACAATTATATTATATTATATATAAAACAAGTGATCTCTGCTGGCGACGGGCACACGCGCAAGGGCATTGCTTTGAATGGAAATTGCTTAAGCTTAATTACACTTCGCAATTCGCCGTTGCAGCGCGCACTTATTTTTTTCTTCATATAGAAAATAATATATATATATAATATAAATATAGGGATATTAATATATGTATGCTATACTTTGAACGTTCAAATAAATATAATAAACTCTGGCATATATACTGACTTACACAATATTATATATATATATATATATATACATTTTTGCTCAGCCCACCAAACGTTAAATTATATTTCAGAAAATTCATCAAATACTCCCTTCCGCGGCAGAATATATAGGAACTTTTCTCGAAAGCTTAATTAATGTTAGTATTACATCAGCTCAAAGTAAATGCGTGTGTGTGTGTGTGTGTGTTTATGTGTATATACACGATATGTATGATTGTATGGGTATATGTATGTGTGCCTGCCGAGGTTTTAGATAGTATAATATAATACGTACTTGTATAATACATGTAATGGAAGCGAAATGGCTTCGGGCACCCAAACGGCAACACAGAACACACACACACAGTTTTTGCTTGTACGTACACACAAAGAAATTCAGCTATTAAAACGAGCCCGCCGCGTATACTCTCATACACATTTAATACATATACAGACAGTGCCGACGATGTTGCGCGTAACATACATATACGGAGGATATATCTCGAGTATATGTGCCTATACTGTACAATATACATATATGGCAGTGCGCAGAAAACAGAACGAGCTATAATACATATTCTAACGTTTGTCACGTTTCGGTGAAAGGGAAAAATGTTCTTGATGACTCTAATCGCCTGAATACGGGCGTTGAATTTCTGAATTACTAACTGGGTGTACGTCTTCGCGCGCGCTCCTCGCGCACAAGGTATACCCATTAAGCGAGCAAGGCATCGTGTGTGTGTGTGTGAGTGTGTGCTTTGTATGTGTGTGTGGTATGGATACTTTCTCCATTAAAATAAAATCCCAAAGTTCCTTTTCCTCGGGTGCTGCTTCATATATAGGAAAAGCGAAAACTTTTTGTTATCCAAAATGTAGCTTGATTTAAAAGCTCTCGGAGTATATCTGGAGGATATCGAGTTAGCAATTTGAATTTATATTACATATATATTTTTTTTCGAAATGATAACGATTTGCAGAGCTTTCGTGGGTGCTTTATATTTGGGCATCGCATGAGTCCGCACGAAACGAGCACTGTCGAGCACTGTCAAGCACTGTCCCCTATATCTCAATAGGGATGAAATTGAACATTAGATTAGGAGGTATTTTAAAAACGATTCAGTTCAAATTATATAATTTTGATTATAAGCATTTTGGTAGATTGAATCTCTATGAAAATATTGATGATGATAATAGTTTCAAAAGCATATTTCAAAGTATTTTTATTCAATATACAATAGGGTACATATCTTTCTCTAGTTTACCGTCGCTTTGTGTAACCATAAAGGTTTTAAAAGGACGGCCCGATGTTTTGGGCATAGAAAAGGTGAAGCGGAAGGTGAAGGAAAGTATATGTGGTACTTTTCTTTGCTTCCTTCTTCCTCCGTGGTAGCCCAGTATTTGTACACACACGTGTAGAGCCACACGATGCTCGGGTCCGGAGTGATGACAACGCACTCAATTGAATGACTGGAATCTTAAGATCAGATCAAGCTACGTTAGCTCGGGCCGGAGTGACGACTACTCACTTTAGCGCCTATCTGGAATCGCGATATCAAAATGAGCTCCCCGCCAGACAGAACACTCCCTACGGTAGCCATAGTTTTAACCGACATTGGCTATGGTCGTTGAGGATTTCCTTGAATCCTTGTCTTCTTCCTCGTGAACACAGACTTTGCGAATTCCGGGAGATTCGCAAAGGTTTCCCGTGTTTCTAGTGCCGCCTTGACGTTGACCTCGTTTCCCTCTTTGGATATGCCAAGTTCGTCGAGCCTGCGGACGTCTGCATAGAATGTTCATTCTATGATAACGTGCTTCCAATATTCTTTTGGGTGGCCGCAGTCACATGCCTCTCCTGTTGACAGATTCCGTCTCCAGAGAAACTCGTTCAGCGATCCATGTCCTATGAGTAGGTAACTCAGCTGCAGGCTAAGAAAAAATAACTTATGTTCCCTCACGTATCGCACATTAAGGATCCACTCGAACGTCGTCCTACCTTTGGTACTTCATTCCAACGGTTTTGCCAAACATCCATCAGTTAATCTTCCAGTAGAGCTCGTGTCACTTTAGATGAAAGTCCTTCGATTTTAGCATCCGTTACCATCTCTTTACTCCGCATTGGTAAACCTCTTCTCTTCCGGTACATGGCTGTCCTTTGTACCACAAGTAAATCCCATGGCATAGCATCCATCAATCATCAATCATCAATGATCAGCATTGCCACCGTTAACACCATCCTGCAGACGGGTAACGATGAGTACATGACAGCTCTCTAGCAGCTATCAATTAGTTTCACTCCTACCTTGCTACTCACAGGTGCAGACCATGCGCTAGAAACGTATGTCACGATTACCACCAATATTCTATAATAACACCGGGAGGAGAGAGATCGGTCGGTAGGATGTGGGACTCGTCCTATCCTTGTCTTCATCTTGAGGAATACCACTACTTTAGCATTTTTCCAATGGTTTGGAAAAACGGACTCAGATCTGCACTGCTCAAAGATTGAGTAGAGGTGATCCGGTATGATACTCCACACTCGTCTGCACACCTGCGCAGTGATGCCGTCCAATCCAGGGGCCTTTCCTGACTTGTTGCTCCAAATAGCATTCTCGATCTCCTCTCGAGTAAATGCTTCAGATACGACGCTGTCATCAGAAGAGGGGACCAAATCTTCACTAGCCGGAGGGAAAAACTCTCCAAGTAGTGTATCCACAGATTCAGCCCATGTCCTAGTGAGCACACCGTCCACCTTCAGTGCACTCACGCTGCTCCAGTTCCGCCTGCCGGCGCAGAAACGATAGACAGGTCCCCACGGATTCTCGTTGCCTATCGTATCCACGAACTCTTGCCAGTTCTTTCTCTTCGTATCCCGTATGAGCTTCTTATACTCGTTCACAACCTGCCGTAAACGAAGTCTAAGATCATCAGTAGGAGCACTTACTCGTCTAGCATCCTGTATCCTCCTAGTTGCACGACGAACTTCGCATCTCTTCCGTCTCAGCGATTCGTTCCACCACTTTGTGCACCTCGGTGCCGCTGCAGTGAATCTCCTCATCTGAGCATCGTTTGCGCTGTGGATAATGCGCTCTAGCTCCCGGGCCTTTTCTTCTACGGACAAGCTCTCGAATTGCCCATATTCTGGTCCTGCAGCATTTTGGATGCTTTCCTTATATGCTGTCCAGTCCACCACCTTCGCAGACCACCGAGGAATATCGTCTCGTGCAGGTACTTCAGGAAGAGGGACCCGCCTATCAATCTCCAGATTGATGAGATTATGGTCACTCAATGCATATTCTCCCCGTATTGTCCACGACGTCATGAACTGGTCATGGAATGACTCATTGCACAGTCTGACGTCTATATCGCTCATTCCGTTTGGTCCACTAAATGTGAAGTACTCTGACCTCTCGTTCATGACCACTAAGTTCTCCGCAAGAATCAGCTTCTCCAGGAGTTGACTTTGAGGGCATTCGTTGTTTGAGGCTTATTGGCAACTTAACAGAACCCCACAAGAAAAAGTCTTATAAAATCAAATCGCTGTGTAACACGTAACGCCGTCCTGTTGGAACAACATGTCGTCTATTTCATCGTCGTTTTCGTATAAATACGGATCGATAATGCCGCCAGTCCAAAATCCACACCAAACAGTGACTTTTTGCGGATGCATTGCCACTTGATGGACTTCGTGTGTACAATTTTGCTTGTTTATGTACCCGTTTATCCAAAAATAAGCTTCATTGCTGCAGATGATAAAAATGAGCGCAACGCGCACAAAAACAACAAAAATCCTCTACTACTACTTAGTTCTGACCTAATGGCCATTAGAACACCTCCGCCACGTTCTTTTGAACAATTAAACATTTTCCTATCGCATTTATACACAGTAAAACTTTTATCAAATAATTCACTGTCGAATACACTAGTCACAAGCAAAGTCTCGGATAAAGCAATTAAATCATAATTACAAACTGTACTTGACATGAGAAATTCTCTAGTCTTGGATCTAAGTATACGGACATTTTGATAATAAAACATAAACGCTCTATTAGAACTAGATACGTATATCACAGTATAATCCCGTGATGGTTGCTGTTGTTGAATATCCTTGATATTTGCAGGTACATGTGGAGGTTGGCATCAATTAGAAGGTTCATCATTGATCATGGGTGCTTGATTACGTTGTAATGACCATACACATTGTTCTACATTGTTGAGTGCAAATTCTCGGTACAAACTCACGAAAAGTAACACCTCGCGGCCTAAGATAAGGCGAGAGCACAAAATCATACATCGACTTAATAACATTGATTTAAAAAAATAATATCCAGATGCTCAATAACATGAACATGACATCAAATTTAAACACCATTTGCATATGCCTGACCCATAAGGACACAAATTCGAATTTCTCGTATTTTTCAATAATTTAAAATTCAATCTTTTCATTATATAGTATAGTTGCTATCACAAAAGCACTTTGCTTTAGTCTGAATACATTACATAGTTTTTTGTTTTTTTCTCCTTAGTTTTAGCTGGTTCAAATTCAAAAACACGAAGAACTAGGTAGAGCAATTTTCTAATAAAGTGGTTCAGTGTTCCCAAGAAATTCATACATAAATTCATAAAACTATGAATAAAATATTATACTCCTAACACCTTACATAAATAGTATATATATTTAGTTTTCTATGTACTAACGCACGCATTATACCCTTCATGTAGACTACAATTTTCTAATAATACCAACATATGCACAAACATAACACTTCAACACTTTGAATTTATGAGTAAAACCACACGCGTACATACGAAAACATCCCAACCGTGCATTATATATAATTCAAAAGAAAATGTTATCAAAACCGCACACACACACTCTCACATTCACACAGCTTATACATATACATATACACAAAATTAAATTTCCACAACAATGATATTGAATTTCCAAAACAGAAAATCGATTTTTTAACACCCACTTTCATCCCGTTTCAACCCTATAAATTCAGAACACCAGTATTGTCGGGTGTAAGACGAGTGCGCGCGCTCCTTTGAGCTATATGAGCGATTACACAAACAGCATAATATATAAAAGAGCGCGTGATCGCAATGTGTGTGTGTGTGTGTGCGAGTATATGTTGGTATGTGTTTGTGTCTATTCACAAAAGAGTACAATATCAACACACACACACACACACAAACCTATCCCAAAACCGAGGCGTTGTGTCGCGTCGCGAAGCAAACAAAGTGCTTTTTTTCAGACATATCCAATTTGAAGGCTATCGCAGTTCACAGGCGCACCACATTTTTTATGCCGTAATGTCTGGGTCATTTAAATGATGGAGCATGACCCATGATAGTCGGCGACAAATCAAAATGAAGATCGTCATCGCAAGCACTGATGTGTGGCGAGCCCGAGCGGAATACCGCATAAGACACACATTTAGGCTCATGTATTATATGGTGTGTGTCTCTGGTGTACACTTTGGGGAATATTATACTTTTGCAGCTGCTCGACTGTGATTCGGGAGCTTTTGAATGGAAACATTATTCAAATTTAGTAAAATATTAAAAAAAAACAATGTTTTATTCACATAAAAACACAAAGAAAAAGCTTTTGTTTATTTAGCGAAGCATTTAAATGACATTGTCGGGGCAAATACGACTTTTGCAGTTAAGAATATTGAACGACAGTTTTTTGTATAAACACTTTAGTAGTAGTGTTATAGCGCAAGGTAATGGCCCATAAAGCTTTTTAATGTTTCAAGACATCCGCTTAAAAGGCAAAGGTAATATAGTTAGAGATACAATGTAAATAAAACAAGAATGCTTAGTGATTATATCATTAGGTTTACAGAATAGTGGGCTATTTTTTTAAGTCTCTATATTATTCAAGTAAACTGAAGAAGTGTCGTAAATTAAACATAATTTTTTCCGCAAAAATCGATTTTATTCATCAGCATAATTTCTTTCAAAGGCTGATACCATTAGTCTAGCGACGTTCTAACTTTTTGATGCCTTTTTTGTACAACGGTTTGTCTTTGGACTCAAAAGAGGCTTCAGTTCCCTCATTCGAGCAAAATCTCTTTCCCTGGATCATCTTTTTGAGATTAGCAAAAAGCCAGTAGTCTCTGGGGCGCAGATCTGGAGATCCTCGGCAACACAAAATACCGAAGCCACAACCTTACCAGCCGACTTTTAGTGCTTTTAGACGCTTTGGTCGACTTTCACCGGTCGACTTGACTCAGGAGTAAAATGGTGAATCCAGGTTTCATCAATTGTCACAAATCGACGCAGAAATTCGTTTGGATTAAAAATGGCCTAATAGCTCTCCGAATCATCGACACGGTTTTGTTTTTGGTCCTGTTTCAACAAACGCGGTATCCATTTCGATGTCATGGACCAAATGATAATAAAAAATGGTGGATACACTACCTTCTGATATCTTTAGGATGTTAGCTATCTCCTGCAATATTAATTTTTTAGTCTGACAAAATCATTTTGTGGATTTTTTTTGTGGTATTTTCCGGAACAACTGCCTCATTTGGGCCATTGGCCGTCTATAAACCACGTTTAAAGTCAGCATACCAATCAATGATAGTTGATTTTTCTGTTCAGAGGTGCCGTAATGCTTATCTATCTTCTGTTTTGCTACAACGGTGTTTATTCCCACAAAAAAGCAGTTTTATTATTAACACACGAACTTTTTTTTTCCATCATAAACAAAACACAAAAGTTGTTCCAATATTACGTTTATAACTTTAGTAAACATTGTCGGATTGATATGAAATTTTGACACATACCGTTTAGAAAAATGAAATAGTTTTGGCGAAAACCACGCTATTTATGTGTCAGACTGGGTACTTATTGACTTGCTTTTCTCCACCGGACTTGCCTAATTTGAGTGGCACCATTTTTTGTAGATTTGTCAATTTGCCATCAAACATTGGTTTTATAAATGCTTTACAACTAAACGAATTCGGACGACCCACAATTTATTTTTACTGAACAGCCATTGATAAATAAACCTCAACTTCTTTTCTTCGGTAAAAAGTTTTTTAAACGTTTTTTTTAGAAATACTGGCTTTGACTGATATCCAATTAAATTTTACTTAATAGCCAACCTTAACTTTCTGTTTGGTCAGAAAGTTGTTTTACAGGATGGAAAAAACATGTTTCTTGCATAATTGTTTTTCAGGTATACCTAAACGTCTAAGATGATATTGGAAAACATGTTGCACACACTATGAGAAATCGTGTAATACCCCGGTAGTTTTCAGTCGTTAGGAAGTTTTTACGATCCCATATTTCTAATAGATTAAGGGATAAATCATTTTCAAAAGCGTATTTTATGGCAAAATCGTTTTTTTGGAAAACTGGCATTAAAGCGTCATACTACAAACGCCAAAACCGACCGTTTCCACTAAAAGTGACATACATTATATAGAGTTATATGACAATGTATGACAAGCAGGCGGCACTTTCAAAATTGGCAGATGTTTTCATCAAATTTTATTTAAATATCTATATCTGTGGTTAAATTTAATCAAGATTGGACTGAATTAAGACATTTTTATTTTCTACGTTTTTTCATTCGGCTCTAAAATTGTCCCAATAAGATCCCTAACAGCAAAAAAATGTTAGATTACGGTTAGATAAACGCAATCTAACGTTGGTTAGACTTTAGTTAGAAATTGTACACACTGAGAGACTAGAATTACCATTAAATTAGGATAACCATCAAAATTGCTAGGATAGATTTTTTTATTGTTAATATCTTCACTGCTCCGACGATGCCTGAGCAACGAGACCAACATGAACCGTGCCGGAGCACGTTCCTCGCTGTTCGATGCCAAGACACCCGAAGTACTGAAAACCGTTTCCGAGAACCTGACACCATACTCGTCGCGCACGAACAATGCCTCATTTTTGATGATTTTTTGAAAACGGCAATTTAAATGGTTACAATTACCATCCGGTCTTTCAGTGTAACGGTAATCTAACTCATTTCTAACGTTTAATTGATGTTGCTCTAAACGTAAATGCCTAGTTAGATTTCTAACCTTCTCATTTTTTTAGTTAGAAACCAAATGTTATAGTAACGTTATTTAAAGTTAAAATTCGAATATATATATAATATTTATATATAAAAGGTTATGGTTATATTTTTATCGTAAATATAAACCATATTTAAAAACCTACAAATGTGTATTTTGGAATAAAGAACAATGAATTTACAATTTAGGTTATGTACACCATTTTATTGACAAAAATTGACAACATTTTTTCTACACATAAATGTATCTGCGTCCGTAAGCTTCAGCCTGAGATGTGCCTTTAATGCAGTTTGTAAGCTATTTTACGTCCTCGTCAAAGTATTCCCTAAAAGAAAGAAAAAATAATTAATCTAAAATTTTGTCCTAACTATTTTGTTATAAATTAATCCTCATTAAAACCAAAACAACACTATTGAACCTAGGTCTTTGTTTTTTTAACGCGTTCTTTAATTTTTATATAATCCAACTTTGTACCAGAAATATAAATCATTAAATGTTATAATATTGAATTTAATTGTTTTATCAATTGCTAGAATGGCTTAAATGGCAACCACATGCTTTTGACAGCCAACCTAACTACTTATTTATAATTATAACTGAATTATAACATAAAGATATTGATTTTAAACACTTTGGTTAGAAAAATTACAAAGTAATTTAATTTATAACGAACTAGTTAATAAAGTAACCATAAATAAAAACAAAGTTATATTTATATTTATAACTAGTTTGTTTAAAATATAACTTTTTCGATAATTTCATAACCTTAGTACAACTTTATAATTTGAACCAAATTAAAAGTTAGTAATCTAACTTGAATATAACTGATATTTAAAAAAAACAAAAGTTAGATTCCTAACCTACGTTAGCAAATGCTGCACGGGATATTTTTGTAAAATCTCTTTTTATTTTATCGTTTTAGGTAAATATCTATAGAATTTTGAAAAAACCAATTAAGTACGTCTTTTAGGTTTTTTTTAGGTCCTTATATCTAACGCATAAATAATGAATCTTAACTATATGCACATGAAGCTATTGATCTGCCCCTTCACGAATAAATTAAAATTTAATTTAAATATAAAATAAAATAAATTGGAATGCACGTTTTCTAGTAATATTTCTAATTGATTAACTATTTTTTATGGGGTAACATGTCCCACTGTCCCTTTCTTTTGATCCGTATGTAGTAATATAGTAATAATTTAATTATTTAAGAAGAGCTTGCTGGTTGCCTCTCCATAGCTTTTTTGAGCATAACTCGTCCTAAAACCATAATACTGTTGATATGCTATATAACATTCGTTATAATATAAATTTAAAAAATAAAAACAGCAAATTTTGAAAAGTACCTAAAACCGATCAAATGAAATTTTGGCTAGCAGGTTGTTATCCTGCCATACTTAAAATGGCGTGGCAACCTACAAACCAACAAAGGTGCCAACCTTCAGTTTAAAGACATTTTGGAATACACAAGAAAATTATTGCCAATTATTTTTTTTTAAATTTTGAGGGGATTATGCAAATTTCATGATAAACCAACACAGCAAAGCTATTTAACTTGAATTGTCGATGGAAAATGTTCATTTTATAAATACAGGATATAACCAAAATTTTGATTTTTCCTTTTTTAAGAAAATGTATTTCACATCTAACATACAAAATGTAACAATAAGATATTAAATATTCCACTTAGCTGACTGCCGACTTGACTCATATTAAATATTTACAGTGTACGTATTTTAAGAAATATCCAAAAATTAGTCATTGTGAATATTTCTTCCACATTTCTCTATCCTCAATTTTCAGAGTTGTTTCTATAATGAAATATTGTTTAGATTAAATTATTTTCAGATTACATGCTTTAAGATTGTTTGTTTTAGTATGCATGTTTTTATGTTACTATCTTTTTACAATTTGGGTTTTGATGGAATAAATATTTTTAAAGTACGTGTTTCTAGTTTGGGTGTTTCAATTATTTTTTTTAAACGATTGGATATAGTTACCATTAAAGAGACATTTTGGTTTAATGGCTTATTTTTTCTAATGGCTCAAACTACCTAAAGGATTGCCTATTTTAAGACTTCTTAGACTAATGACATTCACTCTAAAGACTTCCGGCTAGACTGGGTACATTTGTTTATTTATAGGTAATTTAATTAAACAATTTGGCAATAATTTATACAGTTATATAGTTTTTTCATATTTTTTGCACAGTATTATGTCCAAGCCACGTTAATTGCATATCAAATATATTGGACAAATTATCATCAGGCTTTTTTGTTCATTGTCATTTTAAATAATCACCGATAAATGTGGAAAGTCAAAATTGACTGTAAAACTTTTCCATCGTATTGGATAAATAAATATTTGTAAAGTTCAGAAATTAAAATATAAAATGTATTTTATCTATCTTTAACATTCCATATCGATTTATATAGTTAAATTAACTTATGGTTCATACATTTTTGAAAAAAAAAATGAAAAACTTCATCATTTCTTGAAAATTCTGGAAAAATCTTCCTTAATCAATTGTCCTTCTATGTAAAATAAATAATCATAATATTATAGTACGTGCGTTAAAAAGAAATTACAATATTGAATAATTTTTATGGTCAAATAATAAATCAAAAAATTATTGAAGTTTTTTTTCGATGCGATGTCAAAATATTGTGTTTTACCTGACACCGTCTTATATATATATATTTAGATATAAATATATATAATAATATGGTATATATAATAAGCGTAAGCCGTATATTGACATATGACACAAACGTGTGACTAATATGTCTGTTCGTTTGAGCGAGGGAGTGAACGCCGTGTGGTACGCGGCGGGCGCACAGTGGGCGTCTATATATGCTCGTCAACATCACCTGCCAATTTGATCGCACCTGCGATGTACGCCCGCCAGCGTTTTCTTAGCACTCTCCCTTTGTGTTCACCAACATCAAATAATCACTTAGCCTGTCATAATTTATAATACGGTACCGCTGAGATTGTACAATATAAATATTGTAATATATTGTAGTATAATAATAACTTTTATATTGTATATTTACATTATAAACGTATATATATATATAAATAAATATAGGATAACCCGTACATAACATGTGTGCGCGAGTCTGAGAGATGGGAAAATCATGTTTGACTTCATTATTTATGTTTCAAGATGCATGTGACACATAAAGTACGATTATTTTGCGTTCATCACGCGCGCACGTGCTTCCTGCACATGCTTCGGAAAACTTTGTAATAATTTAGCCGGTGTTTTCCGCTCGACTCGACATCATGATCGGAAAACATGAATATTGCACGAGATTTTTATCGGTACTACTGCGAAGAGAAAGGGTGTGGCGCTATTTTATACTTTAAAATGTAGATTAAATCAAAAAGATTGTGATTTTAATTTCGAAAGTATGATACACTCAATTAAATATGTATACATTTATATTTTATAGAATGTTATTATCCCTAGGCTAAAAGTAACATGGTATCAGCTCCCTAAATTATTTGACCCGAAATATGAACTCATTAATATCCCCGCATAACCAAATAAAATAAACATATAAAACTTAAAGTTTATTTATAGATAAAGTACTTTCAGGACTAAACTTAAAATTATAAGGTACTTTAGTATTCTGTAAATGAAACTAAAAGCCAATTTATATTAAAAATAATTTATAATACATGTTTTTTAAATATTTAATATTCTAATATATACTAATATGTTTTTTTTTTATTTTTTAGGTAAGTCAAACCAGGAGATAACCCGATAATCAGATGAGAAATATACAGGCTCTATCTGATAAACACAACAACAACAATTGAAATCGAAAACCAAATAAATATAAGGTATTTAAATGAATTAAAAATTAACGTCTATAAAATGCAATTTAATCCAATGGATGATCGTTTAAAGTATTATTTTGTAAATTCGCAACAACTTTAAATTGCCCTAATCTTGAAACCTCTTATCCGATTATAAAAATTTAAACAGTTTTAAAAAGCCAATTTAATTTCTGATTAAATAAGTGAACACAAATAATTTGATTATTTTTGTTTGGCACCATTTGAGGGACACTTTGCTGTTGTGGCAAGATGCTTGATCAGGCCAAAAGAAAGTAGACATTCTGTGTTTTCCAATAAATGGCACAAATCTTTTCTAGATGCACTCTTTCACATAAATTTCACCATTATTAGTAACTCTGATTTCTTAGCCCACAAGTGCAAATCGCTTGCCACACGAGAAACTTCATGTGAAAATTTGACTTTTGTTTTGTTGTAAATTGTTTCTCGACTTTTCCTACTCCTGTCCTGGCAATTGGGAGAATCTTGACAGTACATTAGTTCCATACCACAGCAATCAAATTTTGAGAAAAAATCTAACTTCAACTTTTTAGCTCGGCGCTGTGCTTCCAGGTTCTTTGTGGAATTCGTCTCCTATACTGCTTGTACTTAGTAGGTCTTAGGCCCGCAGCTGCTTTGATTTTGCGATCCAAATACTCGCTGCAATTTCAGATTCGACAGCCTTGGATTTTTCTCTAACAAAGCAACGACTTTCTTCGACTTCTGTGGGAATACGGAACCTTTTTTTCTTGAGGAACCGATTTTCCTAACAACGTTCAAGTCTCTATCAAATTCCTTTAGAACATTTGATACCGTTTTTCGTGAAACTTTTACCTTGTTCACAATGGTTTTCAGACTCCATCGCGGATTTTATTTAGAAAATCGACCAACTAATTCGCGTCTTTTCATTTCCCAAGTTATCTCAAACTAAAGTTTACATAGCGGAAAAAATCTAACAGCAATTTATCAGAAATTCTTCAAAGCAAAGCCTACAGTATGATTTTTGTTTGTCTGTTTGCGAATTTTGTGTTTATAACATTTCAAAGATACATTTTTTTTGATTAGTTCAAGAAATATCCTCTTTAAATTTTCCTTCATCCAGGAAACGTGCCCGTGTTATCTGTCTGCATAAAAATACAAGATCCTATAAACCTAAAAAATGTCTTTGAATATCTATACTTCCAGCATTATCCAAAGTTTTTGAAATTATTGTTAAAATATATATAACTGTTCCTCTTAAAAATAACAATCTAATACGTCTGATAACAATATGATTGTAAATTTTATCTGGATAAGACCATTATTTACGAAATTACAGCTTTTTAAAAAAACACTTAAAAAACCTTTGAAATGGATTTTTTTTCTCTTCTTCCTTATTTTTTTAGTAAGTGTATCTGAACCTTGAATTGTATTTACCTATATATAATAAAGATAATGATATTTGCTTTTTTAGCCCTAACCGCTTTAAAAAAACACCCCATAAAGTGTTCTTTTGCGTCGAATCCAATTTTGGGATCAAATGTTCGGGCATAGAATGTATACAATTTGGTATGATTAAAATTTATGAAAAGTCAGTGCAACTTAGTTATTGCATCAATTTCACGGTAATATTATTGGACATTTTGTTATGGGATTGATTTCTTTAGAAATCAAAATAGTGTTCGGGTCGGTTATATTTCAAATTTTGGTTATATTTCAAATTTATTAAAAAATCGGGAATTTATTATTTTGGGGTCATTTGTTTTGGCTTATTTTACCATATGCTAAAATGACATAAGAATTTTTTTTGGACAAATTTTATGCCGTCGCTGATTGTAAAAATATTTTGCAAACAGAAATATAAAGTAATTTTATCTAAATTAATAAAATATTTTCCCAGATAAATTAGGTTTACGAGTATAATTATTTCTCTGACTTTGTGCTACATCAATTTACGGAAATTGTGTAGATCTGTGTAGAAGTTCAATCATATACGATGTATATATTCATACCAAACAAATATTATATAGAGTCCATTTTTCATCGCTTCATTCGAACGTGCCTAAAGAAGGTTTAAAGCTTTTGTCAACACACACAGAGTGCAATTCCCAAGAGGACATCATTAAAAAAATACTGTATCCAACTGTATTGCAAACGGGACGCGTATATATATATATATACGAAAACGAAAAGAAACATTTTCTTGCATTCGAAAAGCTGTGTGGCGAGTTTTCTTTACCAGAATCTCGTTCGAACGCACAGAGAAAATGTTATTCATAAATGAAACGTATTAAAAGGCATTAATTAAAAAAGTTCTGCAATCTGTATTTTTTATGGAATTTAGTATATAGTATTATGCTGTGCATAGTTTTAATTAAAATGTTATTAGTTTAGTTAGGAAAAAAGATGTTTCTTTAATATTTCTTTTAGATTATTTTTGAAAAGTTATATTAAAGGTATCAAGGTGAATAGATGGGATTGTGTTGAATTGTTACTTTACAATTTTGGGGCTTTTACTTGATTTTCTGGCGGCGACATTAATCATTATTTGAAAAATCTTAATAACCCACTATTTAGCCCGAGAAAACGAGGTAGAAAGATATCATTATAGGATAATTTACTTTGAATTCGTTTTTAAAATGCAATAATACGTCGTATAGTAAAATGGAAAATTGAATATGTAAACATACCATCTTCTATTTACATTTAAAATATATCCATAGATATAAAGAAAAAGAGAAACAATTCGTAATCTCAAAATAAGCGCTGTCCTTTATAAAAGGTTCCACCTAAATCCCATACGCACGCCGAGCACGATCCAGACCGAAATCGGGTATGAAATATCGTTTATCTCGATTTTACGGCTTCCACAAAGGTACGAATGAGAATACCAATGAATGAGATACCATTCAAAATAATCATCGCATACACAACGCAGACAGACAACAGACGTATGCACAATAACACACACACACACTCATACTATAAACATATAACACATTCGAATAAAACAAACGTGTTGTTTTATCTTTATACAATATACTAGTATATATTATGTATGTGTCTATAAAGTATATACACATCACATACATACGGAAAATCTCTCATTATACGGTTATATCATGGATACCGCGATTTTCCATTCAACCACACAGGCACACACGTTGGATTGTCCATTTAAAATGTTATACTCCCACATAAATCCCGCGCCGCCGCCGCATACACACAGTTATACGGGGTTAATGCTGCTAATCCCGGTCATCAATCTATTTGGATATTCATTTCCGGTTGAATTTATATATATATATATTTTCGTATATCCTATATTATACGTTATATACATTACAGATTTTATCACTCAAATATAAATGCAGTAGCCGCTCTATATTTATGTGTCCAATTATACGTATTACTCGTATATATTATACGTATCACAAGATTCGAGCTGAATTATTGTCATGCGACCATATATTAAAATAAACCGTTAAATTATTTATATATATATGTTTTTGACCCTATTAAACATTTAATTTAATTTTGGCCATCGCAGTAAGTGGACTGACAATAGATTGCTAAATAATTACATTCACAATCGAAATAATTAAATTTATTTTCCAATTCATGTTAAAATTCTGGAATCCACCAAATAAAATATTATTTTCAAAATAGATTTTTTCACCTCATCTACACTACATTTGGTATACCAGGTAGTATAGTCCCGTGCCGGACATATAGGTGGCGCTGAAATATTGAATCTACAATGATTGCATTCTTATTACCAGAGAAAATTTCTCCTACGGAGATATCTGTCAAATCCCATACAAAAAAATATCTATACCGAGAAAATTTCACCACAGACTATTAGATTATACAGATATTTTCAGTTTATCCGGAGAGATTTAGTACCAAATTTCACAACCAGATTTAATATTGACCAAATATCGCTGTTTTGTCGAATGTTTATCGGCGAGAGAGGTTATTAGTTATTGATTTTTGTACTGTTTTTGCATTCACTTCAGACAAGCTGATGATCACTTACGCTGAGTTATTATACTGTTTCTGATGGAAGCAATCTGGTCAAGATTTATCTTTCCTAGACACCAGTATCAGTGTTTCATGCATTAAAAGTTGTTTAAAGCTTATTCAAAGACAAGTAACAGTAACTTAAAAATCACTCAAATCATGAAGATGGCTCTAATAAAAAAAACAAGGCAAAACGGCTCAAGGCACAATTGACTAAAAGGCGATATATCTGCTCGGCGATAATCTGGACATACAGCAGTTAGCTAATTTATATGAGAAAAAACTGGTAATTACCAGTTTCTCTTAAAGTTGTGCCACTTATCAATGAGCAGCATGCCTATCTAGCTGGCAGGTCAACTGAAACAGCTCTACATTATGTAGTCTTCAAAATCGAAAAGGCACTTCTCTACAAGGAAATGGTGCTCTTATATTACATAATCTTTCAAGTGTTTTTAAAACAAATGAGGTAGGACTTATTGGTCTGAATGCATTTGCGTCTGTATAAGAAATGAAATGAAGAAGAAATGATTTAATGGCCCAATTGGCCGACTCCTGTACAAAGGAGTTGTCAGGGGGTTGTCTATTTAAGAAAACACAGTCTGGAAAGTGTACGCTCATAAGATGCTTGTTATTAACCCCATTAACAAGGTGTCCTCTAAGTCCGCGGCTAGTTCAGACAGGTCATCCACGCCGCATTCCTCATATGTCTCGGTGTCGTCCAGCTCCTCATCATGCGGAGACACTCTGACTTTTTTCCGCTTCTTCAGAAGCTTGAATGGTGTCCTCCATGGACTCCAAGGCATCGTCCGCCTGCTTGTCGACTTCCATTGCGGATTCTGTCGGCAGACTCTTGTCTGTGCCATAGCTGGCACTCATGTTCTTTTCAGCCTTCAGGTCCTCAACTGACGCGTCGTACATACGGATCACAAGGAAGATCCCTGACGCAGCCCGTTTCTTGGTGACTTTGTTGGTGCCAACCGCTACATTTACCCTCTTGATTGTAGACCAAGAGGACAGATCAAGCCGCGG